>BSBK01006241.1:2500-115000 GCA_027943335.1 Chamaecyparis obtusa
ATTGAATGTAGTTTCTAAACTACTAAGCCTTTTCTGAAAAAAAAATTAATATGATTGTTAAAAGTATAGATTGCAATGCAACACTACAAACATTTCAGCAAAAAAATAAGAAGTACGTGTATGTCTGACCACCCTAATGAAAAGAAAATGATAATATTTTTTATAATATTCTATATATAAGTATCTGACTCATGCTCGGATGTGATGCATATTTTTTGGTATTTTTATTCCAAACAGATAATTAATTATGATTTTTTTGCTACAGCACTTTCAGAATTTAAAAACTCTCATGTCTGACCACCTTAACTCATTGAAAACTTATCATAATTCAATTTTTAAAATTTTTTTCTTATACTAGATGAAGCATAGAATGTGACGCATCTTTCAGATTTCAAAAATGTTATACCGTTTGAAATATATAGTCATTTTTCAATCAGTATCTAAATCAACACTTTAGAGGTAGCTCGATTAGAAAATAACTAATAATTACTTAATGAATTCAAAATTTGACAGCAATTATATCGATAGAAAGCTGATAATCTCCATAAGATACCTTTTCGTTTTATCAAATTCAGGTGAAAAAAAATTCGTCAGCTACATGGTCGAAGTCTGGAACCAAGAGAAACAGAGGAAAAAAACATTTTTGTGACACTTGAAGAGTTGACCAGGTAGGTTTGGTGCACAGACCAATACCAGAGCCTAATCGGGTACCGATATTTTTAGGTACCCGAATCTGGCGGTAGAATTTCAAATTTTTGCTTTGCCTCCACTTTCTCTAATTCTAATTTCGAAATTTGGTTCCACTTTATCAATTATAGTTATATAATTGATAGTTATATATTTGATATATATTTGATAGTTATTAGTTATATATTAAATATTATATAATATCAATTATATATTAATTGTTATATATTAGTTATATATTAAATATTATATAATATACATTTTACATTTTAAATATTATTTAATATGATTCAGAGCACGAGCATGAGTCCCTATAGTGGCATAGTAGTGCCTTTTACAAGTGCCAAAAACCCTAGCTACGCAGAAATGGAGGCTTTGAAGAATAGTTCACTGTAGGCAGATTATAGAAGCAGAGGGCAAGAGAATCATTCTGTTTCCACCACTTGTGGCTATGAAATAGTATCTTTCCCTGCTTTTTCAACCAAATGCTAAATTGTAAAGGTTGTCGAAATAGATTCTAGTTGTGCCAGACAATTGTACCACACCTATTGATAATCCGGTAGCTGAACAGAGTCATTGGGAGGGTAAACAAGAACAACCAAATGGATCTTGAAGCCGGTCGAAGATTATGGAGAGCAGGGAAGGGTTTGGTAAAATGAGCAGTTGTACTAGAAATGATACACGTGCCATAGAATTGACCGCATTAATAAATTTAAAGAAGAGATCAGTGGCGACATGACATTATGAGGAAAGCCTTGTCGTTTCGATGGTACCCACCCCCCCTGTGATATTATGAAGAATTTCTTACCACTTCAATGTCGGCACCACCTCTGTCTCAGACTTTCGCCATTGCTTCTCATCAGTACTCTAAAATATGGCAGGGATTGCGGGCACATTATTACTCCTAGAGATTGGGATTGAGATATCACACGTTAGGACCCCTAGGAGTCCCCATGACCCCTTATGACACATTGGAACACTCAAATGTGTCTTAAGAGGTCTTAGGACCCCTTCAAACACACTTGAACATTCCAATGTGTCAAAAGGAGTCATTGGGACTCCCTAGGGGTTGTATTATGTCTTATCACGCATTAGGACCCCTAGGAGTCCCCATGACCCCTTTTGACACATTGGAATGGTCAAGTGTGTCTTAAAGGGGTCCTACGACCCCTTAAGACAGACTTGACCATTCCAATGTGTCAAAAGGGGTCATGGGGACTCCCTAGGGGTCCTAGTATGCCTTATCACGCATTAAGATCCATAGGGAGTCCCCATGACCACTTATGACACATTGGAACACTCAAGTGTGTCTTAAGGGGTCCTACAACCCCTTAAAACACACTTGAGCATTTCAATGTTTCAAAGGGGTCATTGCGACTCCCTAGGGGTCCTAGTATGCCTTATCATGCGTTAGGACCCCTAGGGAGTCCTCATGACCCCTTTTGACACATTGGAATATTCAAGTGTATCTTAAAGGGTCCTACGACCCTTTAAGACACACTTGAGCATTCTAATGTGTCAAAAGGGGTCATTGGGACTCCTTAGGGGTCTTAGTATGCCTTATCACGTGTTAGGACCCCTAGAGAGTCCTTATGACCCCTTTTGACACATTGGAATGCTAAGTGTGTCTTAAAGGGTCCTACGACCCCTTAACACACACTTGAGCATTCCAATGTGTCAAAAGGGGTCATTTGGGACTCCCTAGGGGTCCCAGTATGCCTTATCACGTGTTAGAATCCATAGAGAGTCCCCATGAACCCTTTTGGACACATTGCAATGTTGTAGTGTGTCTTAAGGGGTATTAGGACCCCTTAAGACACAATTGAGCATTCCAATGTGTTAAAAGGGAGCATGGGAACACCCTAGGTGTTCTAATGCATGATAAGGCATACTAGGACCCCTAGGCAGTCCCCATGACCCCTTTTGACACATTAGAATGTTCAAGTGTGTCTTAAGGGGTATTAGGACCCCTTAAGACACACTTGAGAATTCTAATGCATCAAAAGGGGTCATGGGAACTCCCTAGGTGTCCTAATGTGCCTTATCACACATTAGGACATCCAGGGAGTCCCCATGACCCCTTTTAACGCATTATAACACTCAAGTGTGTCTTAAGGGGTCCTAATACCCCTTAAGACACACTTGAACATACCAATGTGTCAAAAGAGGTCATGGAGACTCTCCAAGGGTCCTAACATGTGATAAGGCGTACAAGGACCCCTCGGGAGTTCCCATGACCCCTTTTGACACATTAGAATGCTCAAGTGTGTCTTAAGGGATCCTAATACCACTTAAGACACACTTGAGCATTCTAATGTGTCAAAAGGGGTTCTGGGGATTCCCTAGGGGTACTAGTACACCTTATCACACATTAGGGCACCTAGAGAGTCCCCGGTATGTGCAGGATCATGAGGGGCCAAACTATGCCCTTAAGTGGCAATGAAAAATCAGACAATCAGGATTAGTCAACTTGGCGTGAAAAAATGAACTAGTTATCAACCTAATATCAAAAAGTTGTAACAACATAATTTGTAGGATATTGAATTTAGTTTCTAAAATACTAAGCCTTTTCTAAAAAAAAATTAATATGATTGGTAAAAACTATAGATTGCAATGCAGCACTACAAACATTTCAGCAAAAAATATATGAAGTACGTGTATGTCTAACCACCCTAATCAAAAGTAAATGATAATATTTTTTTATAATATTCTATATATAAGTAGTTGACTCATGCCCGAATGTGACACATATTTTTTGTTATTTTTTTTCCAAACAAATAATTAATTATGTTTTTTTTGCTACAACACTTTCAGAATTTAAAAAATCTCATGTCTGACCACCTTAACTCATTGAAAACTTATCATAATTCAATTTTTTTTAATTTTTTCTTATACTAGATGAAGCATAGAATGTGACGCATCTTTCGGATTTCAAAAATGTTATACGGTTTGAAAGTTATAGCTATTTTTTCCATCAGTATGTCAATCAGGACTTTAGACGTAAGTGAACTAGAAAGATAACTAATAAATACTTAACGAATTCAAAATCTGACAGCACTTATATCGATGGAAGCTGACAATCATCTGAAGAAACCCTTTTCATTTTATCAAAATCAGGTGGATAAAAAGTCGTCAAACCTAATGGTCGAAGTGTTGACATAAGAAAAATAGAGAAAAAATACATTTTTTGCACACCTTCAGCGTTGACCATGGAGCTTTGGTTTCCAAAGCTATTACCCGATTTTGCTTTAATTTCAAATTTGAAAAGTTTCCCCTCCCACTCTTTTTTTATTTCCCTTTAATTTTGATATTTTTTTTCTTTCACCTGACAATGAATAATTTATATATTAATATTTAGGTTTTATATTTTATGTTTTATATTTTATATTATATAGTATATATATTATATATTATTTATTTATATTATATATTCGATAATATCAATTTAAACGGCCTAAGTATATAGTCTATTCAGATTTATATTAAATGCAATATTTTTATATTATAATATAAATGTTACATAATATATATATATGTATATATTATAAATTATATATTAAATATTGTTGTGTATATAATATAATAAAATATAATATAATGTCTAATATATATAATATATAAAATGAATAGGACATTAATATATTGTATATTTGATAAATATATAATTAAATGTAATATCTACTATATCTTATAATAAATATATTATATATTTAGTCTATTAAATATTGTATTTTTTCAAATATTTTATATATTATTTAATATTTAATTTAAGTTATAACAGATCCTCTCATGAGACAACAAGTCGAATTGGGGTCGCTAGACGTCTTAAGGGTAATTAGGGTTTGTGAGGCAACTTCGGATGTACAGTTGACCATTTGGAAGGCAATAGGGCATGTCCGAGTACCAATGTACCATATTTTAATGACTTTTTCCTAGTCCAACTCGAAAAAGGGTCCATGGGGTGCTCTTAGGAGACCACATTGTCCAATCAGTGTCACTAGTTGTCTTAAGGGGTCATTAGGGGTCGTGAGACACCTTTGATGCACAGTGACCATTTGGAACGCTGATGCAGGAGCATCCTGGGTGTAAGAGCAATCTTGCATCACCCAAAAAAATATTTCTATTTTTATATTCAATAAGGGCTATTTGTGCAGAGCTGCTATTTATGGAAAGTTACTATTTTTGATAATTTTTGTATGTGCTCAGAATGATCTGGTTTCTTTCTTGGAGGTTCATTTTGGTCATATAAGTCTGCCAGTAAAGTTTCATTGCCAGATCAAGTGTATATTGGAAGATATTGAAGATTTTCGGTATTGGCAGCAGGGTACAGAAACTTTGAACTCAGTTTTGAAGGCTTTAGAGGCCTCGGGATGAGGTCAAAAATTTGGGGGTGATGGGTGCTTGTGTTGGTCAAGCCTGTAGAGTGCTTCGTGGCATTTTTGAAATGGGGTTATAATAGTCAGTCGGGTCAACTGGTGATGACTTATGGTCTCCAGAAGTCGGGTCACCTGAAATGGTGGAAAATAATTTTCCTTCAAAATTTATGTTCAGGTTTCAAAAGTTATTTTGAGCTGACTTTGATGTAATAAATTGAAAAATAAAATAATTCTAAGTTTGGTCGGCCCTTAGGGCTAAATTTCTGGAACCTTCTCGAGAGGTGGAAATTGTCTATATAAGGAAGGCTGTATATTGTCTTAGGCAGTTCTAGAATAGTTCTGGGTAGTAGTTCTGGGTATTGATTCGAGGCTTTGTCCTACAGAATATTGTAAGGGAATGCCCATGTGGCTTTGCGTATTATAATTCTGAAAGTTTGTAATTCCACATTTGTGGAGATAATAAGAAGCCAATTTTCTATTCTTGCATATTATTGTTGTTGTTTCTCTATTTCTGTTATGTGTTTGTGGTATTAAGGGGAGCACCCTTCAACAAGTGGTATCAGAGCAGGAGTTCTTGAGTGTGTAAATAGATCACTGACTGTGAGGCAGTTTGCACCAGGACCGTGGTTAGGGTTTCAGCGCACATCGTAAAAATGCCTCCATGAAGAGAATGTGGCGGAAGAGCTGGTGCTGTGACACCTGAGGTTAGAGAGCTGCAGAGACAAGTGCGAGCATTGCAAGAAGAGATTCATAGAGGAATGAATCTTAATGTCAAAGATGAAAGCAAGGATGAAGCTGAAGAAGAATATCAAGAAGGAGAAGTTGAAATTGTGAACCAGGAGGAAGAAAGACTTTTTCGGGCCATTTCTAAGATTGGGAAAAGACCTAAGATTGAGGTTCCTACATTTCTAAAAATCTTAACCCAGAAGAGTTGATCGACTGGATCAATGAATGTGAGGAATATTTTAAGTATGAAGATGTTGAGGATCCTGATAGGGTCAAATTTGTGAAGGCCAAACTGAAAGGTCATGCGAAGATATGGTGGCAAGAGATTCAGTTGGAGCAAAATAGAAGGGGAGGAGGAAAATCACGAGATGGATCGGATGGTGGATAAATTGAAGCGACAGTTTCATTCCTGTTGATTATGAGCTTGACCTACTGAAGAAAATGCAGAGTTTGAAGCAAGCAAGAAGATCTGTTCAGGAGTATACAGAGGAGTTCTATCGCCTTCTCATCAGAACAGGCCATGCAGAAGCTGATAAAGAGAAAGTTGCCTGATACCTTAATGGTTAAGGCCAAGCATTCAGGAGGAGCTGAATCTAGTTCGAATGAACAGTATTGAAGAGGCATACCAGTTTTCCCTAAAAGTAGAAGAAAAGATGAACAAGAAGTTTGAGAGCAGACAAAATGAAAGAGGTCGCGGTGGACGATCTGATGGATGGTCATATGGTGGCCGAAATGAAGATCCAAAAAAGAAGGATGAGGGCAATAGCAGTCAAAATCAGCGATAAAATAATTCCAATCACTTTCAAGATCACAATAATAGAGATCAGAGAGGAAGAGGAAGAGGACAAGGATCTGGAAGAGGTGGCTTCCGTGGAACATGTTTTCACTGTGGAGAAGAAGGTCATAGGGCATTTGAATGTCCTCAGCGCCAAGGCAGAATAGACAGGAGAAATGAAGGTCAGGCCAGAGTTGCACATGTCGATGAAGATGCTAGATCATCAAATTCTGAAGATGCTGAAAGAGGAGAAACGCTAATTAACAGAAGAGTCTTGCTGAGTGGTGAGAATGAACCTGAACAAAGGAGGAGCCTGTTTCGCACTAGATGCAAGTGTGAGGGTAAATGTTGTGATGTGATTATCGATAGTGGAAGCACTGACAATTTGGTGTCAAAAGAGATGGTGACAAAGTTGAAGCTCAAGAGAAAAAAACACCCACATCCATATTGGATTGCCTGGGTGCAGGATGACCACAAGGTCATGGTCAGTGAATAGTGCCTGGTAAAGTTCAAGATCGGCGGGTACCAAGATGAGGTAATACTATGCGATATCATCTCTATGGATGCATGTCATATGTTGTTGGGTAGACCATGGCAGTTTGACAAATGTGTTGTACACGATGGTCATGCGAATACCTATTCCCTGACAAAGGATGGAGTGCGACATAAGATAAAGTCATTGAAGGAGACTGAAGAAAAGGTATGTGGTAATGCAAGAATAACATTTGTTGATGGAAGAAAATTCCTAGATGGTATGAGGCATGAGCATGTGTGTTTTACTTTAATTCCAAAAGTTGGTAAAGAAGAAGTAGAGGATGTACCTGTAGAGGTTGCAGATTTGTTGAATGAGTTTCAGGATATTGTATCTGATAATGTACCTGATGGATTACCACCCATCAAGAATATCAGTCATCAAATGGATTTGATTCCAGGAGCTAGTTTGCCAAACAAGGCAGCACACAGAATGACACCAGTAGAAAGTGAAGAGTTGAATAGACAAGTACATGAGTTGTTACAAAAGGGATTGATTCGGGAGAGCCTGAGTCCATGTGCTGTACCAGCGGTATTAGCACCAAAGAAGAATGGAGAATGGAGGATGTGTACAGATTCCAAAGCAATAAACAAGATCACAATCAAGTATAGGTTTTCATTGTCACGAATGGATGATATTATGGACTGTTTGAGTGGAGCTGTGTATTTCTCAAAGATAGATCTGAATAGTGGATATCACCAGATTCGGATCAGAGAAGGAGATGAATGGAAGACTACCTTCAAGACAAAGGAAGGACTGTATGAGTGGTTAGTCATGCCTTTTGGGCTAACCAATGCACCAAGCATTTTCATGCGGCTCATGAACGAGGTTCTGAAAGAATTTCTGGGTAAGTTTGTCATTGTTTACCTAGATGATATTTTGATTTTTAGCAAGACATTGGAGGAACATATGATGCATATTCGTATGGTCTTTGAGAAGTTGAGAGATGAGAAATTGTTGATTAATTTGAAGAAGTGCAATTTTGTGAAGAAAGAGTTAGTGTATTTGGGATTTGTAGTCTCAGGAGAAGGTCTAAAAATGGACCCAGAGAAGGTACAGGCTATCCTTGAATGGCCTACTCCAAGGAGTGCTACTGAGGTAAGATCTTTTCATGGTTTGGCTAGCTTTTATAGAAAGTTTATCAGAAATTTTAGCAGTATTTGTGGACCCTTGACTGAGACAATGAGAGGGGATAGAAAAGAGTTTAAGTGGACTAAAGGGGCAGAAAAGAGTTTTCAATTTTTGAAACAAAAAGTTACAGAACAACCTGTTTTAGCCCTTTCAGATTTTAATAAGGTGTTTCAAGTAGATTGTGATGCTAGTGGTACTGCTATAGGAGCTGTTATGAGCCAAGAAGGTAAACCTGTTGCTTATTTCAGTGAGAAGTTAAATGATGCCAAGAAAAAATATTCTGTTTATGATTAAGAATTTTATGCTATAGTTTAGGCATTAAAGAAGTGGAGACATTATCTGCTTCCTAAGGAGTTTGTTTTGTATACTGATCATCAAGCTTTGCAATATTTGAATAGTCAAAGAAAGTTGAATCAGAGACATTTGAAATGGGTTGAGTTTTTACAGAGTTATACATTTGTTTTGAAACACAGGAGTGGAAAGTCTAATAGGGTTGTAGATGCTCTTAGTAGAAGACAACTATTGCTGACAGAAATGTAGATTGAAGTGGTTGGGTTTAAGGAACTCAAGAATTTGTATCTAGAGGATCCTGATTTTGGTGAAGCTTGGAAAGCTTGTACAGAACCTGTTACTCTAGACAGGATGAAATGGTTGGATTTTATCATTCAGGATGATATGCTATTCAGAGGGAGTCAGTTGTGCATTCCCTGAAGCTCTATGAGGGAGAATGTCATCAAGGAGAAGCATAGCAGAGGATTGGCGGGACATTTTGGTCATGATAAAACCCTTGCTTTGGTTGGTGAGAATTATTATTTGCCACAATTGTAGCAAGATGTGAAGAAGTTTGTACAGAGTTGCAGAGTATGTCAGATGGCGAAAGGAGTGAAGAAGAATACAGGGTTGTATCATCCATTACCTATACCGGAGAAGCCTTGGGAGGATATCAGTATGGACTTTGTTCTTGGTTTACCAAGAACTCAGCGGGGATATGATTCAATTTTTGTGGTGGTTGACAGATTTTTGAAGATGGCACATTTCATTCCCTGCAAGAAGACTAATGATGTTGTTCATGTAGCAGGATTGTTTTTCAGAGAAGTGGTGAGACTACATGGTTTGCCAAAGACCATAGTTTCAGATCGAGATACTAAGTTTGTTGGATATTTTTGGCGGACATTGTGGAAGAAGTTGAAGACAGATTTGAAGTTCAGTTCATCACATCATCCACAGACTGATGGACAGACAGAGGTGGTGAATAGAAGTTTGGGAAATTTTCTGAGATGTTTGGTTGGAGATAAGCCAATAGGATGGGATTTGATTTTACCACAGGTGGAATTTTCATACAATAATTCTATCAATAGGAGCACTGGTAAATCACCATTCCAGATTGTATATGGAAGTAGTCCAAGAAATGCATCTGAATTGAGAAAGATAGATAAAGGAGAAATAAGTAGTGCTGAAGCTGAGGATTTTGCAAAACACTTGAAGAACATCCATGGGGAGGTGAGGAAGCATATTACCAAGATGAATGCACAGTATAAGGCTAAGGCAGATGAGAAAAGGAGGTATAAGGAATTTCAGGTTGGTGATGAAGTCATGGTTCATTTGCGGAAGGAGCGGTTTCTAGTTGGTACATATAACAAGTTGAAAATGAAGAAGTTTGGGCCATGTAAGATACTAAAGAAGCATGATTCAGGAAATGCATATGAGGTAGAATTGCCTAGTGAGCTGAATATTTCACCAGTGTTTAACATTTCAGATCTGACAGAGTATCATGAAGGAGGTGTTGAAGATGAGATCACAACAGCACAGTGGAGTATTCCAGCAACTAGTTCAGACACTAAGGAGATTGAAGATATACTAGACAGTCGTGTTGGCAGAAGCACAAGGAATAGGACATATGAAGAATATCTGGTCAAGTGGAAAGGATGACCTGTTGAAGATTCATCATGGCTGACAATGGAGGAGGTTAGCCGTCTTGGTTTTCCTCTGCACACTTGAGTCGTGATAGGGTCACTTCTCAAATTACACTGGGTGTCTGATGCAGGAGCATCCTGGGTGTAAGAGCAATCTTGCATCACCCAAAAAAATATTTTTGTTTTTATATTCAATAAGGGCTATTTTGTGCAGAGCTGCTATTTATGGAAAGTTACTATTTTTGGTAATTTTTCTATGTGCTCAGAATGATCTGGTTTCTTTTTTGGAGGTTCATTTTGGTCATATAAGTCTGCCAGTAAAGTTTCATTGCCAGATCAAGTGTATATTGGAAGATATTGAAGATTTTTGGTATTGGCAGCAGGGTACAGAAACTTTGAACTCAGTTTTGAAGGCTTTAGAGGCCCCGGATGAGGTCAAAAATTTGGGTGACAGGCGCTTGCGTAGGTCAAGCCTGTAGAGCGCTTTGTGGCATTTCTGAAATGGGGTTATAATAGTCAATCAGGTCAACTGGTGATGACTTATGGTCTCCGAAAGTCGGGTCACCTGAAATGGTGAAAAATAATTTTCTTTTAAAATTTATGTTCGGGTTTCAAAAGTTATTTTGAGCTGACTTTGATGTAATAAATTGAAAAATAAAATAATTTTAAGTTTGGTCGGCCCTTAGGGCTAAATTTCTGGAACCTTTTCAGGAGGTGGAAATTGCCTATATAAGGAAGGTTGTATTATTGTCTTAGGCAGTTCAGAATAGTTCTGGGTAGTAGATCTAGGTATTGATTCAAGGCTTTGTCCTAAAGAATATTGTAAGGGAATGCCCATGTGGCTTTGCATATTGTAATTCTGAAAGTTTGTAATTCCACATTTGTGGAGATAATAAGAAGCCAATTTTTTGTTCTTGCATATTATTGTTGTTGTTTCTCTATTTCTGTTGTGTTTGTGGTATTAAGGGGAGCACCCTTTATCAAATGCATTAGGACATGTCAGAGGACCTAACTCCACAATTTAGATAAATTTTGATTAGTCAAACTCGAAAAAGGTCCATGGGGTGCTCTTGGGAGACCATTGTGTGATTTGGGGTTGATAGGTGACTTAAGGGGTCATTGGGGTTCCAAATGAAACTTTCGATGAACGGTGATCCTTTGGAACACATTACGACATATCAGATGACCTACGTACCAAATTTGGATAACTTTTGCCTAGTAGAACTTGAAAGGGGTCCATGGGGTGCTCTCGGGAGACCACATGTCGAATCGGGGTCGGTACCTGCCTGTTAAGAGGTCATTAGGGTTCCAAATAAAACTTTGATAGAATGGTCACCCTTTGTAACACATTAGGATATGTCATAGGACCTATGTACCAAATTTGGATGACTTTTTTGTAATAAAACTCAAAAGGGGTCCATGGTGTGCTCTCAGGAGACCACATGTCGAAATGGGGTTGGTAGGCCTATTAAAGGGTCATTAGGGTTCTAAATAAAACTTTGATAGAATGGTGACCTTTTGGAATGCATTAGGACATGTCATAGGACCTATGTACCAAATTTAGATGACTTTTTCCTATTAGAACTCGAAAGGGGTCCATGGGGTGCTCTCAGGAGACCTCATGTTGAATCGGGGTTGGTAGTCCTATTAAGGGGGCATTAGGGTTTGAAATGAAACTTTGATAGAACCATGACCTTTTGGAATGCATTAGGACATGTAAGAGGACCTAATTCCATAATTCATATGACTTTTTCCCAAAATAACTCGAAAGGGGTCCATGGGTTGCTCTCGGGAGACCTTATGTCGAATCGGGGTCGGTAGGCTTGTTAAGGGGTCATTGGGGTTACAAATGAAACTTCAATGGAACAATGACCTTTTGGAATGCATTAGAACATGTCATAGGAACTACGTACTAAATTTGGATGACTTTTGCCTAATAGAACTCGAAAGGGGTCCATGAGGTGCTCTCGGGAGACCACATGTTGAATCGAGGTGGATTGGCCTGTTACGGTGTCATTAGAGTTTGAAATGCAACTTCAATGGAATAGTGACCCTTTGGAATGTATTAGGACATGTCATAGGACCTACATACCAAATTTGGATGACTTTTTCCTAGTAGAACTCGAAAGGGGTCCACAGGGTGCTCTCGAGAGACCTCATGTCGAATAAGGGTCGGTAGGCCTATTATGGGGTCATTAGGGTACCAAATGCAACTTTGATGGAACGGTGAGCCTTTGGAACACATTAGGACATATCATATGACTTATGTACAAAATTTGAATGACTTTTCCCTAGTAGAACTTGAAAGGGGTCCATGGGGTGCTCTCGGAAGACCTCATGTCGAATCGAGGTCGGTAGGCCTATTAAGGGGTCATTAGGGTTCGAAATAAAACTTCAATGGAATGGTGACCCTTTGGAATGCATTAGGACATGTTAGAGGACCTATGTACCAAATTTGGATGGCTTTTTCCAAGTATAGCTCGAAAGTGGTCTATGGGGTGCTCTCGGGAGACCACATGTCGAAACAGGGTCGGTAGGCCTATTAAAGGGTCATTAGGGTTCCAAATGAAACTTTGATGGAATGGTGACCATTTAGAATGCATTATGACATGTCATAGGACCTATGTACCAAATTTGGACTAATTTTTCCTAGTATAACTTGAAAGGGGTCCATGGGGTGCTCTCGGGAGACCTCATGTCGAATCGGGGTTGGTAGGCCTGTTAAGGGGTCATTAGGGTTCCGAATATAACTTTGATGGAAAAATGACCCTTTAGAATGTATTAGGACATGTCAAAGGACATACGTACCAAATTTGGATGACGTTTTCCTAGCAGAACTTGAAAGGGGTCCATGGGGTGCTCTCGGGAGACCACATGTCGAATTGGGGTCGGTAGGCCTGTTAAGGTGTCATCCAAATGAAACTTCAATGGAATAGTGACCCTTTGGAACACATTAGGATATTTCATAGGACCTATGTACCAAATTTGGATGACTTTTTCCTACTAGATCTCGCAAGGGGTCCATGGGGTGCTCTCGGGAGACCACATGTTGAAATAGGGTCGTTAGGCCTATTAAGGGGTCAATAGGGTTTGAAATGCAACTTCAATGGAACAGTGACCTATTGTAACACATTAGAACATGTCATAGGACCTATTTACCAAATTTGGATGACTTTTTCCTAGTAGAACTCAAAAGGGGTTGATGGGGTGCTCTCGGGAGACCATGTCGAAATGGGGTTGGTAGGCCTGTTAAGGGGTCAATAGCGTTCGAAATGAAACTTTGATGAAATGGTGACCTTTTGGAACACATTAGGAAATGTCAAAGGACCTAATTCCATGATTCAGATGACTTTTTCCTAGTAAAACTCGAAAGGGGTCCATGGGGTGCTCTCAGGAGACCACATGTCAAATCAGGGTCGGTAGGCCTATTAAGGGGTTATTAGGGTTCCAAATGAAACTTTGATGGAATGAGGACCATTTTCACTACATTAGGACATGTCAGAGGACCTACGTACCAAATTTGGATGACTTTTGCCTAGTAGAACTCAAAAGGGGTCCATGGGGTGCTCTTGGGACACCACATGTCGAATCAGGGTCGGTAGGCCTGTTAAGGAGTCATTAGGGTTCCAAATGCAGCTTCCATGGAATGGTGACCCTTTGGAACCCATTGGGACATGTCAGAGGACCTACGTACCAAATGTGTAAGACTTTTGCCTAGTAAAACTCAAAAGGGATCCATGGGGTGCTCTGGGGACAACACATGTCGAATCAGGATCGATAGGCCTGTTAAGGGGTCATTAGGATTCCAAATGCAACTTTGATAGAACCGGGACCCTTTGCAATGTATTAGGACATGTCAGAGGACCTACGTACCAAATTTGGATGACTTTTTCCTAGTAGAACTTGAAAGGGGTCCATGGGGTGGTCTCGAGACACCACATGTCGAATCGAGGTCGGCAAGCTCGTTAAGAGGTCATTAGGGTTTCAAATGCAACTTTGATGGAATGATGACCCTTTAGAATGCATTAGGACATGTCAGAGGACCCCTTAAGACACACTTGAGCATGATAAGGCATACTACGACCCCTAAGGAGTCCCCATGACCCCTTTTGATGCATTGGAATGCTCAATTCTATCTGAAGGGGTCCTACGACCCCTTAAGATAGACTTGAGCATTTCAATGCATCAAAAGTGGTCATGGGGACTCTCTAGGGGTCTTAATGTGTGATAAGGTGTACTAGGACACCTAGAGAGTCCCCATGACCCCTTTTGACACATTGGAACCCTTAGGTGTGTCCTAAGGGGTCCTATGACCCCTTAGGACACACTTGAGGGTTCCAATGTGTGAAAAGGGGTTATGGGGACTCTCTAGGGGTCCTAACGCATGATAAGGTTTACTCAAACCTGTAGGGAGTCCCCATGACCTCTTTCGATATATTATAATATTCAAGTGTGTCTGAAGGGGTCTTAGGACCTCTTAAGACACACTTGAGTGTTCTAATTTGTCAAAAGGGGTCATGCAGACTCCCTAGGGTTCTTAAGGCATGATAAGACATACTAGGACCCTTAAGGAGTCCCAATGACCCTTTTTGACCTCTAGGACCCCTTAAGACACACTTGAGCATTCCAATGTGTCAAAAAGGGTCATTGAGAATCCCTAGGGGTCTTAACGCATGATAAGGCATACTAGGACCCCTAGGGAGTCCTCATGATCCCTTTTGACACAATGGAACACTCAAGTGTGTCTTAAGGGGTCCTAATATCCCTTAAGACACACTTGAGCATTCCAATGAGTCAAAAGAGGTCATGGGGACTCTCTAGAGGTCTTAACACGTGATAAGGTGTACTAGGACCCCTAGAGAGTCCCCATGACCCCTTTTGAGACATTGGAATGCTCAAGTGTGTCTTAAGGGGTTGTAGGACTCCTTAAGACACACTTGGGCATTCAAATGTGTCAATAGGGGTCATGGGGACTCCCTAGAGGTCCTAGTATGGATTATTACATCTTAGGACACCTACAGAGTCCCTACGACCCCTTAAGACACATTGGAATACTCAACTATGTCTTAAGGGGTATTAGGACCCCTTAAGACACACTTGAGAATTCCAATGTGTTAAAAGGAGTTATGGGGACTCCCTAGGGGTTTTAATATGCCTTATCATACCTTAAGACACCTAAGGAGTCCCCAGGACCCCTTTTGACACATTGGAATGCTCAAGTATGTCTTAAGGGGTCTTAATATGCTTTATCACATGTTAGAACCCCTAGAGAGTCTCCATGAACCCTTAAGACACATTGGAATGCTCAAGTGTGTCTTAAAGGGTCGTACAACCCCTTAAGACACACTTGAGCATTCCAATGTGTCTTAAGGGGTCATGGGGACTCCCTAGGGGTCCTAGTACACCTTATCACACGGTAGGACCCCTAGAGAGTCCCCATAACCCCTTAAGACACATTAGAATGCTCAAGTGTGTCTTAAGGGGTCATAGGACCCCTTAAGACACACTTGAGTATTCCAATGTGTCAAAAGGGGTTATGGAGACTCCCTAGGGGTCTTAATACACCTTATCATGCCTTAGGACCCCTAAAGAGTCCCCAAGACCCCTTTTGACACATTGGAATGCTCAAGTATGTCTTAAGGGGTCGTAATACGTCTTATCACACATTAGGACCCTTATAGAGTCTCCATGAACCCTTCAGACACATTAGAATGCTCAAATTTGTCTTAAGGGGTCATACAACCCCTTAAGACACACTTGAGCATTCCAATGTGTCTTCAGGGGTCATGAGGACTCCTTAGGGGTCCTAGTATGCCTTATCATGTGTTAGGACCCCTACAGAGTCCCCAAGACCCCTTAAGACACATTGGAATGCTCAAGTGTGTCTTAAGGGGTCATAGGACCCCTTAAGACATACTTGAGCATTCTCATGTGTCGAAAGGGGTTATGGGGACTCCCTATGGGTCTTAATACAACTTATCATGCCTTAGAACCCCTAAGGAGTCCCCAAGACCCCTTTTGACACATTGGAATGCTCAAGTATGTCTTAAGGGGTCCTAATACGCCTTATCACATGTTAGGACCCCTAGAGAGTTTTCATGAACTTTTAAGACTCATTGGAATGTTTAAGTGTGTCTTAAAGGGTCGTATGACCCCTTAAGACACACTTGAGCATTCCAATGTGTCTTAAGGGGTCATGGGGACTCCCTAGTGGTCCTAGTACGCCTTATCACACGTTAGGACCCCTAGAGAGTCCCCATGACCCCTTAAGACACATTTGAATGCTCAAGTGTGTCTTAAGGGGTCATAGGACCCCTTAAGACACACTTGAGCATTCCAATGTGTCAAAAGGGGTCATGGGGACTCCCTAGAGGTCCTAGTAAGCATTATCATGCGTTAGGACCTCTATAGAGTTCTCATGACCCCTTAAGACACATTGAAATTCTCAAGTGTGTCTTAAGAGGTTAGAGGACCTCTTAAGACACACTTGAGAATTCCAATGTGTCTTAAGGGGTCATGGGGACTCTCTAGGGGTCCTAGTATGTCTTACGACCCCTAGGGAGTCCCCATGATCCCTTTTGACACATTGGAATGCTCAAGTGTGTCTTAAGGGGTATTAGGACCCCTTAAGACACACTTGAGCATTTCAATGTGTCAAAAAAGGTCAGGGGGACTCCCTAGGGGTCCTAGTATGCCTTATTACACGTTAGGACCCCTAGGGAGTCCCCATGACCCCTTAAGACACATTGGAATACTAAAGTGTTCCAATGTCTCTTAAAGGGTCATGGGGACTCCCTAGGGGTCTTAGTATGCCTTATCACACCTTAGGACCCCTAGAGATTCTGCATGACCCCTTAAGACACATTTGAGCATTCTAATGTGTCAAAAGGGGTCATGGGAACTCGCTGCATGTCCTAATACATGATAAGGCATACTAGGACCCCTAGGGAGTCCCCATGAACCCTTTTGACACATTGGAATTCTCAAGTGTGTCTTAAGGGGTATTAGGATCCCTTAGGTCACACTTGAGCTTTCCAATGCATCAAAAGGGGTCATGGGGACTCCCTAGGTGTCCTAATGTGCATTAGGACACATAGGGAGTCCCCATGACCCCTTTTGACACATTGAAATGGTCAAGTGTGTCTTAAGGGGTTGTATGACCCCTTAAGACACACTTGAGCATTCCAATGTGTCAAGAGGAGTCATCGAAACTCCCTAGGGGTTGTAGTACACCTTATCATGCGTTAGGACCCTTAAAGAGTCTCGATGACCCCTTTTGACACATTGGAATGCTCCAGTGTGTCTTAAGGGGTCCTACCCTAAAGAGTCTCAACATTAGATAAGGTGTACTAGGACCCCTTAAGACACACTTGAGTATTCTAATGTGTCAAAAGGGGTGATGAGAACTCCTTACATGTCCTAATACATGATAAGGCATGCTACGACCCCTAGGGAGTCCCCATGACCTATTTTGATGCATTGGAATACTCAAGTGTGTCTTAAGGGGTCTTAGGACCTTTTAAGACACACTTGAGCATTCCAATGTGTCAAAAAGACCCCTTAAGACACACTTGAGCATTCCAATGCGTCAAAAGGGGTCATGGGGACTCCCTAGGTGTCCTAATGCACATTAGGACACCCAGGGAGTCCCCATGACCCCTTTCGACACATTGAAATGGTCAAGTGTGTCTTAAGGGGTCCTACGACCCCTTAAGATATATTTGAGCATTCCAATTTGTCAAAAGGGGTCATCAGAACTCCCTAAGGGTCCTAACGCATGATAAGACATACTAAGAACTCTAGGGAGTCCTGATGACCCCTTTTGACACATTGAAATACTCCAGTGTGTCTTAAGGGGTCCTACGACCCCATAAGACACACTTGAGTTTTCCAATGTGTCAAAAAGGGTCATGGGAACCCCCTAGGTGTCCTAATGCTTGATAAGGAGTACTAGGACCCCTAAGGATTCCCCATGACCCTTTTTAACACATTAGAATGCTCAAGTGTGTCTTAAAGGGTATTAGGACCCCATAAGACACACTTGAGCATTCTAATGTGTGAAAAGGGGTCATGGGGACTCCCTAGGCATCCTAGAGCATGATAAGGCATACAAGGACACCTAGGGAGTCTCCATGACCCCTTTTGACACATTCAAATGCTCAAGTGTGTCTTAAGGGGTGCTAATACCCCTTAAGACACACTCGAGCATTCTAATGTGTCAGATAAGGTGTACTAGGAACCCTAGGGAGTCCCCATGACCCCTTTTGACACATTAGAACGCTCAAGTGTGTCTTAAGGGGTCCTACGACCCCTTAGGACACACTTGAACATTCCAATGTGTCTGAAGTGATCATGGGGACTCCCTAAAGCATGATAAGGCATACTATGACACCTAGGGAGTCTCCATGACCCCTTTTGATGTATTAGAATGCTCAAGTGTGTCCTAAGGGGTCCTACAACCCCTTAAGACACACTTGAGCATTCCAATGTGTCTTAAGGGTTCATGGGGACTATCTCTTGAAGTTGAGAGTTGGCAATCAAGACCGCACTCCACATCCTAAACATTATGTGGAGGTAAGTCAAACAATGTTGCATAAAAAATTTTGTGAGACACATCCAACATTGAAAATATCACAAAGGTCTTTTGAATCCGTGAAGCCATTTTATTTAGTACCCCTTAAGATTCGAAATACATGTTGTTGCAAATATCATGTTGAGTTTTCAATGCATCATGAATTATTATGGTCCGTTCATTCTACTTTTCATACTAATGAAATGCTAGAGGATTGTGGTGCAAGTGGTCTTCCCAAATCATCAAGAGACTTGCAAGATCAATTTTTATGTCAAAGAGATGATGGTTGTTTATTTTATAAAAAAGATTGCTTAAATGCCAAGTGCTCAGAATGTGGTGGGTTGTCCAAGTTTAGAACATGTTTTCATGAGGGTTTGGAACACAATTTTGGAAAGACACTCGTCCAAAAAAAGGTATATGAAACAGTGAAATATACATTGAAGAGTGGAGGTGAAGGCTCTAGATGTGAGTTAGTTGCAAATGAATACAATGTTGCTGATTTTATCTTAGATTTCAAGAAAAATCTTTTTTACAAGTATGCAAGGCATAGTCACAGGTCTCAATGGTTGGATCAACAATTCAGGACATGTAAGGACACTTTCCCCATTGGAACTATTATATCCATTGTAGAATTTGCGGAGAACTATACATTGCAGCCCCAAAATGAGACTCAAGCTCAATATTACAATTTGATTCAGGTTGCTATTTTTGTACACATCACATATAGACATTCCCCTGATAGCACAAAAGATGAGCGAAAGATAATTAGAGAGTACCATTTTTATATGAGAGATGACAGGTCTCACTCTCATGAGTTTGTTCAACATTGTTTCTAGAACTATTTTGACTTCTTGCAGGAAAATGGTATTGCTATGGATAGGCATCTCATTTGGTTGAATAATTGCACTGGTCAATTTAAGAATGCCAAAATGTTTTATTGGTTGTGTAGAATGCATGTGGAGAGAGGTGTACCTCATATTTGGAGTTTTTTTTAGTTAGGGCATGGGAATGGGGAGCATGACGGAGCAGGTGCATGTGTGAAGAAAGCTCTAGTTAAGGAGCAACTGAGGATTTTAGGTGCTATACTTACTGATGCTCATTCTATTGTTGATTGGTGTACTTTAGCATTGTCACAGGGGGGGACTCTTGATTCTATAGTGCGTAGATTCTTTTGGTTGGTTGAGGAGGGAACTATAGGAGATAGATTGGATTGTCAAACAGTGAAAGACTCTTCAAAAATGCATTCATTCTGAAGCTCCAATAGTAGTACATGGACCATTTGGACATGAGAATTGGCTTGTTTTTTCCCCATATGTTTTTAGTATGATTGGGATCATTGTGAGTCAAGTGAGTGGGTGGATACATGGGTTCCACAGTATCTGACTCCTTTATCTTTGACACTCTCTATAAGAAATGATGACATGGACACTTCAGGTGACTATGACCATCTTTCAGATCTTTTGAAGCCAGGAGATGTTTATGCATTGGTTGCACCACAGGGGAATGATCAAAGGTCAAATTATTGGTTAGCACATTGTGTACAAGGTAAACAGAAGCTTGTACAACCGATGACAGATGGTGATGGGTTCACATATCCTATTGGTTCAGTTGTTGTTGCGGGAACATGGTTACAAACATACATGATTAGAAAGAATGGAGTTCTCACATTTGAAGACTATGAGAAGCACAAAACTATTCTGATGTATTCACACCTTGTTATAGCAACAAATGTCAAGTTGTCAAAGCATCATGGAAGACCAAAGACAAAAGAACTTTGGACTATTACTACTGCTGATCATGAAGCGCTATTGGAGACCCTGAAGCAAAGAGATGACCCTTCAGGAACACTTGACTTGGTAATAAGTTAACTTAGTGCATTATTTTCTAAGTTCATTAAGCTTAATTTCAATACATTAATTTGACCTTTCTTAGATTGTATTTTGAGTCAATAAACTTGGTTTTGTATGTGGAATGTAACTTGTGCAGGAGCACCTATGAAGACGCCTATGGTCACCATGGATCCAATCAGAGATAGAAGGACAAAAGGATCCTTAATGGTTAATTGAGATATTTTGAAGCCTATAATGGCAATTTGTAACAATCAATTTGATTTAAAAGTTAAATGTCCTTAAACTCTTCATAAGGACTTATGACCAAAATCATGTATGGGTGGCCAATAGTGCCAAGAAGAGATATTACATGTCATATACTTATGTCATTTGCATGGTTTGAATTCTTACATGTTTGATTGTTTCTTGTAATGCTTTAAGGATATTATTTTTTATCATTTCAAAAAATCTATAAAAGTTAAACCTCAAACATAATAAGCTCCACAGTTCAAATTTAACAAGCTTAATCATGATTAATTTCACAGTTCAAATTTTGAACATACCACTAATAGTCAGTTGAAAGTGGCTCGTATCTCAGACCTTGTGAGAGGTATTGAAAAACTATTAGGTGCTACAAGATCATGTTTTTGAGGTCTACAATAACCTCTCTCAGTTTTGGGCGATTCGACTTCATTTGCATTTGGCAAGGCGATCTTAGTCGATGCCAAAACTTGCAGTAAGGGTCAGTTGAAAGTGGCTGAGTAGCGTATCCTTAAAACCATCCAACCTGGCATCAAAATGTCTACTCCATCAACTCCGGTTGGCCAGGTAAACGCCATTGACAACCCCATTCTACCCACAGAGTCACCAGAATGCTCACGACCATGCTCGACCCAAGTGACCCCAAGGTGCACTAAGCACGATTGGGCCGTGATCTTTTGGGGCTCATATCTTAGACCTTGTGAGAGGTATCAACAAACTATTAGGTGTTACAAGATCATATTTTTGAGGTCTACAATAACCTCTCTCAGTTTTGGGCGATTCAACTTTGTTTTCATTTGGCAAGGTGATCTCAGTCGATGCCAAAACTTGCAGTGAGGGTCAGTTGAAAGTGGCTCAGTAGCGTATCTTTCAAACCGTCTGACCTGGCATCAAACTCTCTACTCCATCAGCTCCGGTTGGTCGGGTAAATGCAAATGAAAAACCCATTCTACCCACAGAGTCACCGGAACGCTCGCAACCACACTCGACACAAGTGACCCCAAGGTGCACTAAGCATGATTGGGTAGCGATCTTCTAGGGCTTGTATCTTGGACCTCGTGAGAGCTATCAACAAACTATTAGGTGTTATAGGATCATGTTTTTGAGGTCTACAATAACCTCTTTCAATTTTGCCCGATTTGACTTCCTTTGCATTTGGTAAGGCGATCTCAGTCGATGCCAAAACTTGCAGTCAGGGTCAGTTGAAAGTGGCTCAGCAGCGTATCTTTCAAACCATCTAACCTAGCATCAATTCATCTACTCCATCAGCTCTAGTTGGCTAGGTAAACACCAGTGACAACCCCATTCTGCCCACAGAGTCACCGGAATGCTCGCGACCATGCTTGACCCAAGTGACCCCAAGGTGCACTAAGCACGATTGGGCAGTGATCTTCTGGGGCTCGTATCTCGGACCTCGTAAGAGCTATCAACAAACTATTAGGTGCTATGGTATCATGTTTTTGAGGTCTACAATAACCTCTTTCATTTTTAAGTGATTCGACTTCGTTTGCATTTAGCAAGGCGATCTCAGTCGATGCCAAAACTTGCAGTCAGGGTCAGTTGAAAGTGGCTGAGCAACGTATCTTTCAAACCGTCTGAGCTGACATCAAATCATCTACTCCATCAGCTCCGGTTGGCTGGGTAAATGCTAGTGACAACCCCATTCTTCCCATAGAGTCAACAGAACACTCGCGACCACGCTTGACCCAAGTGACCCCAAGGTGCATTAAGCACGATTGGGCAGTGATCTTCTAGGGCTTGTATCTTGGACCTCATGAGAGTTATCAACAAACTGTTAGGTGTTATAGGATCATGTTTTTCAAGTCTAAAATAACCTCTGTTAGTTTTGGGCGATTCAACTTTGTTTGCATTTGGCAAGGCGATCTCAGTCGATGCCAAAACTTGTAGTCAGGGTCACTTGAAAGTGGCTTAGCAGCGTATCTTTCAAACCATCTGACTTGGGCTCAAATCTTCTACTCCATCAGCTTTGGTTGGCTGGGTAAACACTAGTGACAACCCCTTTCTGCCCATAGAGTCACCAGAATGCTCGCGACCACACTTGACCTAAGTGACCCCAAGGTGCACTAAGCACGATTGGGAAGAAATCTTCTGGGGCTCATATCTTGGACCTCGTGAGAGGTATCAAAAAACTATTAGGTGTTACAAGATCATTTTTTTTAGGTCTACAATAACCTCTCTCAGTTTTGGGCGATTCGACTTCATTTGCATTTGGCAAGGTGATCTCAGTCGATGCCAAAACTTGCAGTGAGGGTCAGTTAAATGTGGCTTAGCAGTGTATCTTTCAAACCATCTACTCCATTGACTCTGGTTGGCTGGGTAAATGCCAATGACAACCCCATTCTACCCATAGAGTCATCGGAACACTCACGAGGACACTCGACCCAGGTGACCCCAAGGTGCACTAAGCACGATTGGGCAGCGATCTTCTGGGACTCGTATCTCAGACCTCATGAGAGAAAATGAAAAAATGTCAAGTGCTACGGGATCATTTTTTTGAGGTCTACAATAACCTCTCTCAATTTTGGGTGATTTGACTTCCTTTGCATTTGGCAAGGCAATCTCAGTTGATGCCAAAACTTGCAGTCAGGGTTAATTGAAAGTGGCTCAGCAACGTATCTTTCAAACCGTCTGACCTGGAATTGAACCATCTTCTCTATTGACTTTGGTTGGCTGGGTAAACATCAGTGACAACCCCATTTTGTCCATAGAGTCACTGAAATGCTCGCGACCACGCTCGACCCAAGTGACCCCAAGGTGCACTAAGCACGATTGGGCTGTGATCTTCTGGGGCCCGTATCATAGACCTCGTGAGAGCTATCAAAAAATTGTTAGGTGCTATGGGATCATTTTTTTGAGGTCTAAAATAACCTCTCTCAGCTTTGGGAAATTTGACTTCGTTTGCATTTGGCAAGGTGATCTCAGTCGATGCCAAAACTTGCAGTCAGGGTCAATTGAAAGTGGCTCAACAGCGTATCTTTCAAACAGTCTGACCTGGCATTGAATCATCTACTTCATTTTCTTTGGTTGGCCAAGTAAACACTAGTGACAACTTCATTCTACCCACAGAGTCACCGGAACCCTCGTGACCAGACTTGACCCAAGTGACCCTAAGGTGCACTTAGCACGATTGGGCAGTGATCTTCTAGGCTCATATCTTGGATGTTGTGAGAGGTATCAACAAACTATCAAGTGTTACTAGATCATGTTTTTGAGGTCTACAATAAACTCTCTTAGTTTTGGGTGATTTGACTTTGTTTGCATTTGGCAAGGCGATCTCAGTCGATGCCAAAACTTGTAGTGAGGGTCAGTTGAAAGTGGCTCAACATCGTATCTTTCAAACTGTCTAACCTAGCATCAAATAATCTAGTCCATTGGCTCTGGTTGGCTAGGTAAATGCTAGTGAAAACCTCATTCTGCCCATAGAGTCATCGGAACGCTCGCGACCACACTTGACCCAAGTGACCCTAAGGTGCACTTAGCACGATTGGGCAGCGATCTTCTCAGACTTGTATCTCGAACCTTCTAATAGCTATCAACAAACTGTTAGGTGCTACATGATCATGTTTTTGAGGTCTACAATAACCTCTCTTAGTTTTGGGAGATTCAACTTCATTTACATTTGGCAAGGCGATCTCAGTAGATGCCAAAACTTGCAATCAAGGTCAGTTGAAAGTGGCTCAGCAACGTATCTTTCAAACCGTCTGACCTGGCATCGAACCATCTACTCCATCAGCTCTAGTTGGCTAGGTAAACACTAGTGACAACCCTATTCTACCCACAGAGTCATCGGAACACTCGCGACCACACTCGACCCAAGTGACCCCAAGGTGCACTAAGCACGATTGGGCAGTGATCTTCTGGGGCTCGTATCTTGGACCTCGTGAGAGGTATCGACAAACTGTTAGGTGCTACAAGATCATGTTTTTGAGGTCTACAATAAGCTCTCTCAATTTTGGGGGATTCAACTTCATTTGCATTTGGCAAGGCGATCTCAGTCGATGCCAAAACTTGCAGTAAGGGTTACTTGAAAGTGGCTCAGTAGCGTATCTTTCAAACCATCTAACCTGGCATCGAACCATCTACTCCATTAGTTCTATTTGGCTAGGTAAACACTAATGACAACCCCATTCTACCCACAGAGTCACCGGAATGCTCACGACCACACTCGACCCAAGTGACCCCAAGGTGCACTAAGCACGATTGGGTAGTGATCTTCTGGGGCTCGTATCTTGGACCTCATGAGAGGTATCAACAAATTGTTAAGTGTTACAAGATCATGCTTTCAAGTTCTAAAATAACCTCTCTCAGTTTTGGGTGATTTGACTTCATTTGCATTTGGCAAGGCGATCTCAGTCGATGCCAAAACTTGTAGTCAAGGTTAGTTGAAAGTGGCTCAGCAGTGTATCTTTCAAATCATCTGAGCTGGCATCAAATCATCTACTCCATTGGCTCTAGTTGGCTGGGTAAATGCTAGTGACAACCCTATTCTACCCACAGAGTCACCGGAACGCTCACGACCATGCTTGACCCAAGTGACCCCAAGGTGCACTAAACATTATTGGGCCACAATCTTTTGGGGATCATATCTCAGACCTCGTGAGAGCTATCAAAAAACTATTAGGTGATACAAGATCATGTTTTTGAGGTCTACAATAACCTCTCTCAGCTTTGGGGGATTTGAATTCATTTGCATTTGGCAAGGCGATCTCAATCAATGCCAAAACTTGCACTCAGGGTCAGTTGAAAGTGGCTTAGCAGCGTATCTTTCAAACCATCTAACCTGGCATCAAACTATCTACTCCATTGGCTCTGGTTGGCCAGGTAAATGCCAATGACAACCCCATTCTTCCCATAGAGTCACCGAAACACTTGCAACCATGCTCGACCCAAGTGACCCCAAGGTGCACTAAGCATGATTGGGCAATGATCTTCTGGGGCTCGTGGATCAAGTAGAAATTTTTATGAGTAGACATTGTCCTATTTGGTATGGTTATGAAGGTAGACTAAAATGGTTGGAGAGGCTATCAATGCCACTGTCTATCCAATGACATGCCATCATCCTTGGGGTCGGTTATAATTTTAACTATCGAGTCCCATAAAAATTGTGACTTGGAAGCATAGACAATATATGTAAACTATTCAACAGAATGCCCGCAAGCAGAGCACGACATATGGAATTGCAGATAGGAGTAGTAGAACTAGTAAAAGGTATCCAAAAATGAAGTTTCCAAAGCTTTGTCAGGTTAGACTAGTCGATGACAATGAGAATTGGTTTTGCACATCGACAGTATTGGCATTCGAGAACATGATAATCTATAATGTAATTTCAATATTAAGACATTATCATTTCCCAAGAATGCTCCAACACCAAATGTCAAGGAGGACCTGACATCTTCCTTGATGGAGAGAACCTTGTTTCATGCTCGGTTGTTGGATTCATAAAGGTTTGGTACTATATCAGTGGGAAACTTAAGAGTGATTTTCAATGCCAAGCTGATGCTACCTTCATGACGCATGATAATGTAGTTCTTTGTGTTGACATCAGTCATGATTCAGAGATGTTGGCTTCAGGTTCACAGGGTGGGAAAATTGAGGAGGACGTGCTTGCAATTGAATCCCAAAATACATATGTATGATGGCTTCGACAAAATGTTTCTTGGTGTCACTTGCATGAAGTGATATGTTTGTGGAGAGCCAGAAATGACATGCTCTAGTTATAGCACCAAGCGTCCAATCAAAACATAGAGGCATTAACACTTGTGTTGCAATAAGATCCAGATGGCACTATTCTATAGGAATAGATCCATTTTGAAAGATGTAGAGCACCAAGTAACATGGAATTTCAGAACAAAATATTACTAAGGCACTCACAAAGGGATACTTTAATGTATTCAAGAAAGAAGATGTGGATAGACACGTCCTCAAGAATTAGTTATTATAATAGGAAAGAAACTAACTGAAAGGGGAAAATAAGTAAGGCTTGTAGAGGAGATTTTGGGGGTTCTGAACTCCACCTGACTTGAGAGACTTTGTGCCAAGGGAGGGATAGATTAGGATTTTTATTATAATGTAGGAAAAGAGGGATTTTATTTTTAGATAATGATTAATGTACAGGAACATCAGAATCTTTGTTGTTTTGTTGTGTTTAAAGAAGGATATGTCAGCATATTAAAACTTTGATTTTAGATGCTCACTTTCTGATTGATATTCATCTTTGAATGATATTGGTTTCTTTTGAATGCATATCTGTTACGTCTGATCATCAACACGATCATTTGTGGACTTTATGCTATAGTTTTTCATGTAGTTGGAAAGAACCATTCATCTTTCTCTCTTAGTTTCTTTCTGTAATGCATTGTTTAGGCAAATGAAATTTGTAGCGTTTACTGTCCTTTTCTTTTCAGTAAATTAGTCCCTTTGTGTCTATCTCATGTTTATGAATAGATGTTTGTAAGCCTTTATTGCTTTTAGGTTAAAAGCATTATCATTTATAGTCTAGTTGATTCATTGTAAATCCTGCATGGGGAGCTGTACCCAGATAATTCAAAGGGTGCTTACACTTCTCAATAGTGAAGTGACCCAACTGTTGGTGTTGGTTGAGTCTTTTTTTTTGGGCTTTAAGGTTCATTTTGTAAGCATTTCTTTCAAAGACAAATCTGTTCACCAACAAGAAGTTAAACCTCAAACATAATAAGCTCCATGAATAGGGTATTCCAGAGTAAAGAAAAATAAATGTAACTTCAACAAGATATAAATTAAATCATAATGATAATCATAGTCAAGATATAACTTCACCATTCAATTCCATAAACATGAATAATAAATATGTATATACAAAAGATGACGCAAATATAACATATAAATTAATATGTTCTATATATGTATCAAATGTATCAAAAGTATGTCCATATACAAATATAGCACATGCCATTTCAAAATGTCTACAAAATCAATGTTTTAAGGTGTACAATGTGGCATATATGCCATCTCAAAATGTGCCAAGTGTCATCTCTAAATGACCACAAAACTAAAACTGCATCCTATGCTGTAGGGGGATCATCAAAATGTAGCCTCTTTGAAGGAGTGTTGGGCTCTGATTGATCCTGCATAAAAAATGAGTTCAAACCAAAGTTAGATTGCTTACTTTATATTATTTGTACATATATATATATAATTCATAATTTTCAAACACTAATTTAATTAAAATTATAACCGAATACAAATAAATTTGTACCTCATCTCTCAATCACCTACCACGATCAGGTGTCCTAGCATAAGTCCTGGGTAGTGAAGGGACCATGCCAACAATACCAACTCTGACCTATAAATATATATTTGCAATAATGAGATTAGTAGACTGGTGCAACATAGAGTAATAAATCTACAAAATAGGATGATAGCATAATAAAATTACAAATTGATTGAACTAAAATTAAAACTTACATCTGGTGATCCCTCCTCTAGAATAGTGGGCTGGGTCAACAAAGAAACAAAAGATTCTCATGGGACCTCCCTCATAGTCGGAGTAACCTATGAGAGTAAAAAGATTGTCAATTATATATCAATGTACTTCATCATAGCAACCCTAGTTACAAAATACAAATAACAATATGTAAAAGTCTATGTACAATCAGGCTATCACTCTGAATCTAGACGCCTGTAACCCTACGCTATCGAACCGGTGTTGGGACATCATCAATAGCCACACCCTATACAATAAAGTGCAAGTAAAATATTTATTACTACACACAAGTGGCATACATATGAATGCATAATTAATCTTAAACAATTAACTACCTTTCCTTTGTCGACACCTGATGAAGGAACCCCCTCGCACCCCCCACTGATGTCGGTTGTAGCCTGCAAGAACATAATAAGATGACAATATATATTAGTAAATGTATGAATTTTATTTCTCTAATTGATAGAGATTTAAGCATGTACACCAAATGATATAAAAAAAACTAATGGGTACATAATTTATAATATACCATATAGTCATCAAGGCCAAATGAAATGGCTGAAAGTGTGGACTCATCCATCTGTCTCACCTCCTCCTGTGTCATCGACTGAACATAAATGGAAAAAATATATATAAATAAGTGCATGCAATCATTAAAACTAATCTAAATAAATAAATTATTTTTAAATTAAATAAGTCATGTGAAAAATTTATTTATAATGTTTACTCTTACCATATCAACAGGAGTCAATGGCTCTACATGCACCTCCTAAGCACCCTCATGAGATGTAGATGCTCCATGAGGTGTTGTAGTGTCTCCTATATCTCCCTCATCAATATCATGAAACTGATATATATTAGAATCAGTAAGCGGTCTGAGGCACATATGCCTACACATAATACACATATGGGGCTCGCATGCATGTGAACTCCGATGAGATGTTGATGCACCAGCAGCATCCATAGGAGGCAACACTGACCTAGTCTGTGTGATCAACTGATAACTCAGTAAATGAATGGCCCTAATAGTCAGTTCAACAGCCTCATAAATGATATCGGGATGCTGCACTAGAGGAGGGGGTGTGACATCAGTGGGGGGGACAAAGGTAGTGGCCTTTCAGCACTGTGAAGATGGCCTAGTCTGAGGAGCTCCTCTGCCTACGCCCACGTTGGGCCTCATACTCCAATAATCAACATGGTGACCAAGCAAAAACTCAGCATACAATTTTTTAAGGAAATAAAATGGGACCTCCAAATTTCTATGTGGTGGTTTATCAAAAACCATCCACCAACGATCCCAAAAGTTTGTGTGCATTGCTTCATTTGTGCACCATTTTATTGATAATTTTGGCTTTTTGGGGTCAACTCGTATTCTGGTTTTAGGATCGACAAAAAGGGTGGCTATATCTTCCTTACTTATATTAAGGGTCGCAATCTGATCATGGTCAAGCCCATCATCAAATTGGGTGTGCATATCATTACACCAATGAAGAGCAGCATTATGTTGCTGCATGAGTGTATCAATATTTCCAACAATTGTATTTAGTGTGGCAAGCATGGGACCTAATGTAGGTATATTTTGATACATGTTTTGGAAACCTCGTATTGTGTTCAAATTTTCTTCTATCAAATCTTGTAAAGATTTAGGGTTTAGATATGGGGGATTGTTTTCGGGATTGTTATTTGGAGGGTTATTTTTTTCATTGTTGTCAGCCATGCCCGATTAAATAAAAAACAAATCTAAGTTTCAAATATTATTACAAATATAAATACAAAACCCTATTTTTTTAAAAAATGCTACATTTATAATGAAAATGAAATAAATTAATAAAAATATGCAATTAACTACTTATCGAATATGCTCGGAGTCAAATTTGAGGTTTCCAATATCAGGTATCTGAAAATATATCGAGTATCAAAAAAATGCAGTTAGAAACTTGAGGAAATCACGCTAGGAAATGAAGAATAGGGCTCGCGGGTGTCGGATATATACCACAGTTATCAAGTACCCAAAAATATCAGGTACCCGATATTTTCAGGTACCCAATTAGGTATGTGCTTTGGTGGTAGCTTTGCCCAGGTGTACTGACACCTAGGCCTACTAAAAAGTCAACAAGTGCTTTCATGGGCTTTTGGACGAGTGAAAAGTGAATATTTTTCACATCGCCACTTTTTGGCCCCTCATGATCTTGCACAGACCCACTTGCAACCACTCTTTTCATGTTCATGAGTTCCTATCAACCCCTTCATTTGCCATTTTTTTTTACCTTGAATTTCCTTCCTTGTATATATGATTAAAAGTGTGTACTTCTTGATTGATTTGATTAGTGATAAAGCTCTAGAAATTATATCTTTAAGTTTCCAATTAGGCATGGATCCTTTTCTTAGTTCATTTATAAATTTAAGCTTGAATCTCCTTCAATCTCCAACTTTTCAACCTTCAGTTCTTTGTATATTAGCAAACCCTCAACCAATGTCATAAGCTCAACTGCAATATTGGCTTCTATGCCAATTGGTTTTACTAGAATTACCACTTCCATCCCTTCCAAGTTATGGATGTAGCACCCAATGTTTTCCTTTCCTGGATTTCAATGAGAAGCACTATCAAAGTTAAGTTTTAGGCAACCTTTCTTAGGAGGACTCTATCTTAGTTCCTTTCTTTTCTTCTTATTCTCTTCCTCACTCTGCCACAAAGAAGGTGGTAACTTTAAACCTTATATCCACCTACATGTCATCTTTTCATCCCACTGGGTCATCTTTGATTCCTTTTTGGGCTGATGCAAAAGTCTATTATTAGTAGTTTCATTAATAGATGCCTCTATTTAGTTTGTCAGTTGCTCCCATTCCAATTTTTTAACTTTGAACAAATATTTATTTCATTCTTTCCATAGTTCACATATTACTATTGAAGGTGTTATTAGCCATAGGTTTCTATATAAGAATTTTCTCTTGATGGTTGGCCATGACTCGAACAAACTTAGAATGGGGTTAGGAAGGGTTGTAACTAATCCCATTTTATTATATAGCCATTTCCAACACTGATCAACATAGTTGTGGGTCAAAAGGATATAATCTACACTCCCTTCTTCTAACTCACATAGTGGGTACTGTTGGTGTTTGAAAATGCTTACGCCACTTAGGGCTACCAATATGCCTTGAGACTAATGTTAGGAGTGGTTAATTCCAAGTACAAGAGCTTTGCAAGACAACTGGACCAACTATAGGGTCTTAGTATGCCCTCTTCTGCTTTTGGCTCTGCAAAACCAAGGCAGGTGCACCTAATCTAGACAAAACTCCACTCACTACACACCTTATACTTCTGGATTCATAAAGTAGATCATAGTAAAGGATTACTAAATACTAACCATGTATTCATTGAATCAACTCTACTATGCAGGGTAAAATGGTCTTGTGAAGGGTATTACTACTATCAACCAAATAATGAAAAAGACTTGAAATGGGGTTGATATTCAAAGATGCAAGAAATAGCCAAAACCCATCAAACACTGAACTCAACCGAATGTACTAATCCTTGATCAGTGCCATTATCCATTTGGTAAATCATCAAATGCAAGTATAGAAACATGAAGCAACTACTGTCAAAGACTCAAAGCCATAAATACAACTATTCCAGCCCATCCACTACTTATAAGATCCTTCTGTAGATGAATCTAATGAATCTATGCCCTATGCAAAGTATTTTTCACTTGATCCTATATCAAGAACTAAAGACTAGAACATATACAAAGGTAACCCAATGCAATGGACCAGAAAATCCAAAAATCATAAGACTGACACCAAGGAGAGACTTGAAAACATCAGAATAATTGTATTAAGTTTGATGAATCATGTATATGTCTATACCAAAAAATGAAACTACCACTTCAATAACCTGGAAAAGATGCAAAGAACTTCTATTCAGCCTCCTACAATGTGACAAAGTTCACTATTTCCTGGAACTAATCGAAATTAGAACCCTTGGAACTAATAAAAATTTGAACCCCTCTAAATGATCATGAAAATCTTTTTATAGGAACAAGGATTGCAACAAGCTACCGATCATAAGGGAAAAATTTAAGTCTGCAACCACCCAATACAACAAGAAATGAAAGATTATAGCGAAGCTTAGAAACCCAAGAAAATCAGATCAAATCTAATGTACAATGCATTGGTTTCATAACCACAGGCTAAATGCGATGCAAATAGAAGTGATTTCTTGTTGCAAGAAGAACAAACATCGATGCCAGAGCAAGCCTAAAGACTTCACATGTACAAAACATGGATATCTTTGGCATCAATCAAAACCTTTGCTGCCTATAGAGAGAAACAAACCAGTGCATTTAAACCAGCATGGCACCCCAAGCAAAAAAATTTGATCTGTGCAACCACATAGATCATCACCATCAACTTCGCAACTACCACCGAGCTACCATACTCATCGCATACGGCCAAACTGCTAAAAAACCCTACAAAACAAAGGTTGTCAGATGATTGCATAGCCAAAAAATGGGCTATGTGAACATGTGACACACCACCAAGATTCATCACTGGGTATAGAATCATCATGCCACTGATCAATAGGACTCTCAGGCCAAATCGCAACACTTATCGCCATCAAACTAGTCAAAATCTATTGAAGAAACCATAAATTCTAGTACTTCATGTCGTAAAAACCCTCTACAAATTTGAATTCAAATGCAATGGCTAATTGACAAAATTTAAATGTGGCTTTCAATCTCTTCCCCTTCCCAGAAAATTGGGTGGTCATATTTAATTCACAAAAGTTGCGGGCCCCTTTGGAAAGTCAATAGCCCTGTCAACAGTCAGCAACCAAGAAAAATTGAACAACTTGGCAACACTGGCACCATGGACCTGCCCTAACTCCACCATGGTGACATTCAACAGTTGTCACATGATTGCATAGCCAGGAAAACAGCTATGTGAACATGCAACGCACCTCCACATTAGCACCATGTCATCGCTCCCCACCAATGAAAAATGCGCACCTCCGCAATAAAAGATAACAGGCCCACCGATAAGCCTCATCACTACCTCAGACCAACCAGAAGATGCCACATCACCACTTGGCACTGGGCCCTAGCACAATGTGGCACCCTTGTCGCATGATCGCATATCAGAAATCTTTGACATGTGATCATGCGACAGCCAACCATAGGATGGCACATAACCACCAATGAGACCACTACCCTCCCTACCAATGGGCCCAACACAAGAAGTAACTAGTCATATGGTTGCATGTCTGAAATTCTTGACATGCGATCATGCGAAAACCAATCAGAACATGTGCCCCTACTTCCCTTCTGACACTGGGCCCACCTAGACCCACTTCACCCCAACATAAGAAAATCCAATGGCTGTCACAAAAGTGTAAAGGATAAACATCATGCATCTTCACCATGTGAAAATGCGACAACCACTAATTCTATCTAAACTTTAACCACGCCAAGAAATTGAGAAGAACTGGGTCTCACCAACTGGTCGCACTTGCGTAGTTTTGCAACAGCCAAGGATCAAAAACATCCAAGGTTTTTGACATTGACACAAAGGTAAGCATGGGATGCAAAAACATCAAGGGTTTTCATGCAGACCAAAAAGGAAGAAAACATCATGGGTTTTCAGAAACATTATGGGTTTTTGACACATGCATATTTTGAAACTATTTCCTGCAAACCTTGAAACTTTAATAAATCTCTGGGTTTTGTGACTTAAGAGATGTGATCAAATCTAGAGCATGGTGACATCATGAACTACCCATGGCTAAGAGCGCACACCATAAAACCAAGTAGATTTTCTTCACAAGATAAAACTATGACTGTAGGTCGGGCAGGACAACTTAACAAAGCTTGTAGGGAAAAGGCCATTTTCTTGGGATTTTTCATTTGATAGGAGAAAGGACTAATAATGGCTCCCTTTGGGGATGCATGCCTCTTGTAGACATGGCAAGAATCCAGATCTCTAGGAAAAGAAGATCATCTACTGAAAAAAATAGGACACAGACCTCAAAAAACATAGGGAACACACAACATAAAGGAAAATATTTACAGAATGTACAATTTTTTTAAAAATTTTTTTTACTTGATGGCCCCAGGCCACCAAAAGAAAATCATAGAACCTCTTGAATCAAAGGTCTAATTTTCATCCACATATGTGACCCTAAGTCTGAAATTTTCTTGACCATTCTATTGCAAACATATGTGAATAACGATGGGCTGAAGAATGAAACTATGCTGGTCACTACCCATGTTTTTCTAGTCATGACAATCTTCATACTCCAAGAAGTATGGGACATCATCTAATGCTTCCTGGTGACTGGAAAAAAAATGTGATCTAGTAATGTATCAGAAAATGAAACATACTAAGCATCATGCATTACATCAGAGTTACCTAGCTGAAAAGGACTTGAATCCTCTGGTTTACCTTCATGTATTGCTTTAGCCACTGAGCAACATGGTTCACCAATGATGTCCTCACTGATTGGATCATAAACCAAGTGAAGGTCTTCTTCACTATCACATCTCTGGAAATCATCAGCTAAGAGTGCTGACATCTTTTTGCTGCTCATTGGACCTTGGGCATCATTTTCCTCTTCATTAGCTACATCCTTGTTACTGTAGACATCTTCCTTGTCAGGAATAAGGACTAGAAACTCTGGCATTAAATCATCTTGTGTGAAGCAGTCTATGCAGGAATCATCATCTACATCATATTCAATATTCTCCTCTTCACACAAAACATCATCAAGCTGAGACAAGAAGACTGCCCTCTCATGTTGACAAGAAGAAAAATCTGCAGACAAAAAGGAAATACTATCAACCTCAGATTCATTTTCAACACTCTCATATGCATTGACCTCAACATCAGCTTCATAATCAACACTTTCTTCATAATGAGACTCAACATCAGAGACACTGGCCTCCTCATGATCATCATAAGGAACCACCAGTCCTAGCAATCTCTTGTCCCCCTCTAACTGCCAGATCTCAGCATTTCTCTCTGCAATCTTCTTCTTAAGAGTAGCAATCTTGATGAGAAGATTCTCATAGTAAGTATCACTCATAATGGGATCAACAAAGACACTAGTTTCTTATGTCTGATCTTCATTATTTTCCTCATACCCATCCTTAGTAGAAAACTCATTAGGGGCACCTTCTATGCCATCAAAATAAAAGGGCCTATATTCCTCCATGAGGAACTGCCCACAAACACTCATCCCTTTATGCAGTGCTTAACACTTGATAGGGATACATTTCAACTCTTGAGAAATACCTGGATGTATTGGAGTAGCTGCAAGAAAATGTGTGATTTGGAGTCACCTTCAAATTACCCTTAACACTTTATAGAGCCCCCACCCCCTTGTAGAGGAAAGAAAAGAAAGCCGAGACCTTCTTCAAATCAGCAACTCACAATACATCCAACATAGAGTCCTCTTACAATTCCTCTCTTGACTTAAGACTGTAAGTCCTAGGAGCCCAAATGTCTACTGCCTCTATCAATACAAGTCCACCTCTTTCTTTGTAGCCTTCCTTCAAATATGCACACTGGTGCAAATCAAAGAACTTAGAGTCACCACTCACCAAATGTGAGAAATTACTAAAAAATAATTCAGGAACTAGGACTTTTAGACTTAACAATGACAGACAAAACAAACTTGACTCACTTTGCAAAACATGAGAAATGTCTTATTTACCAAACATGACTCTATACCATGGCTCCCCAGTAGAGTCACCATCCTATTGGTGACTTGGATGGGCAAATCAATTTGGTCAATGATTTTTTTTGAATATAGCAACATAAGCCGAACCAGAGATCCTAACAGGTATACTTCTTCATTGTTGTTCTCCCCAACAAAGTCACCATCTTGTTGGTGTTTGAAAATGCTTACGCCACTTAGGGCTGCCAATATGCCTTGAGACTAATGTTAGGAGTGGTTAATTCCAAGTATGAGAGCTCTGCAAGATAACTGGACCAACTATAGGGCCTTAATATGCCCTTTTCTACTTCTGGCTCTACAAAACCAAGGTGAGTGCACCTAATCCAGACAAAACTCCACTCACTACACACCTTATACTTCTGGATTCATAAAGCAGATCATAGTAAAGGATTACTAAATACTAACCACGTATTCATTGAATCAACTCTACTATGCAGGGTAAAATGGTCTTGTGAAGGGTATTACTACTATCAACCAAATAATGAAAAAGACTTGAAATGGTGTTGATATTCAAAGATGCAGGAAATAGCCAAAACCCATCAAACACTGAACTCAACTGAATGTACTAATCCTTGATCAGTGCCATTATCCATTGGGCACACCATCAAATGCAAGTATAGAAACATGAAGCAAAACTGTCAAAGACTCAAAGCCATAAATACAACTATTCCAGCCCATCCACTACTTATAAGATCCTTCTGTAGATGAATCTAATGAATCTATGCCTTATCCAAAGTATTTTTCACTTCATCCTATATCAAGAACTAAAGACTAGAACATATACAAAGGTAACCCAATGCAATGGACCAGAAAATCCAAAACTCATAAGACTGACACTAAGGAGAGACTTGAAAACATCAGAATAATTGTATTAAGTTTGATGAATCATGTACATGTCTATACCAGAAAATGAAACTACCACTTTAATAACCTACAAAAGATGCAAAGAACTTCTGTTCAGCCTCCTACAATGTGACAAAGTTCACTATTTCCCTAGAACTAATCGAAATCAGAACCCTTGGAACTGATCAAAATTTGAACCCCTCTAAATGATCATGAAAATCCTTTTATAGGAACAAGGATTGCAACAAGCTAATGATCATTAGGGCAAAATTTAAGTCTGCAACCACCCAGTACAACAAGAAATGAAAGATTATAGAGAAGCCTAGAAATCTAGGAAAATCAGATCAAATCTAATGTACAATGCATTGGTTTCATAACCATAGGCTAACTGCAGTGCAAATAGAAGTGATTTCTTGTTGCAGGAAGAACAAACATTGATGCTAGAGCAAGCCTAAAGACTTCACACATACAAAACATGGAGATCTCTAGCATCAATCAAAACCTTTTCCACCTATAGAGAGAAACAAACTAGTGCATTTAAACTAGCGCGGCACCCCAGGCAAGAAAATTTGATTTGCGCAGCCACATAGAATCATCATGCCACTAATCAGTAGGACCCTCAGGCTAGATCACAACACCTATTGCCATCAAACCAGTCAAAATCCACTAAAGAAACCATAAATTTTGGTACTTGATGTCGCAAAAACCCTCTACAAATTTGAATTCAAATGCAATGGCTAATTGGCAAAATTTAAAATGTGGTCGTCGATCTCTTCCCCTTCTTAGTAAATCGGGCAATCATATTTAATTCAGAATAGTTGTCAGCCCCTTTGGAAAGTCAATAGCCCCATCAGCAGTCAGCAACCAAGAAAAATCAAATAACTTGGCAACACTGGCAATGTGGACCCGCTGTAACTCCGCAATGATAACATTCAATAGTTTTTGCATGATCACATAGCCAGGAAAAGGGCTATGTGAACATGTGGCATGCCTCCACGTTAGCACCATGTCACCGCTGCCCACCAATGAAAAATGTGCACCTCTGCAACAAAATATAATAGGCCCACCACCAAGCCTCATCACCACCTCAGACCAACTAGAAGATGCCACATCACCACCTACCACTGGGCCCCAGCACAACATGGCACCCTTATCACATGATCGCATGTCAGAAATCTCTGACATGTGATCATGTGACAGCCAACCACAGGATGCCACATAACCACCAGTGGGACCACTGACCTCCCTGCCAATGGGCCTAGCACAAGAAGTAACCAGTTGCATGGTTGCATGTCAGAAATTCCTAACATGTGATTATGCGACAACCAATTAGAACATGCGCCCCTACTTCCCTTCTAACACTAGGCCCACCTGGACCCACTTCATGCCCACACAAGAAAATCCAATGGCTATTGCAAAAGTGTAAAGGATAAACATCATGCATCTTCACCATGCGAACATGTGACAACCACTGATTCTATCTGAACTTTAACCACACTGGGCAACTGAGAAGAACTGGGTCCCACCAATCAATCAAACTTACAAAGTTAGTGCGAGGTTGAAAACATCCAAGGTTTTGAACATTGACACAAAGGTAAACATGAGATGTGAAAATATTGAGGGTTTTCATGCAGACGAAAAATGTAGAAAACATCATGGGTTTTCGGAAACATTGTGGGTTTTCGACACTTATGCATATTGTGAAACTGTTTCTTGTAGACCTTGAAACTTTAATAAATCCCTAGGTTTTATGACTTAAGAGATGCGATCAGAGCTGGAGCATGGTGACATCATGAACTACCTATTGCTAAGAGTACACACCATAAAACAAAGTATATTTTCTTCGCAAGATAAAACTATGACTGTAGGTCCGGCAGGACAACTTAACAAAGCTTGTAGGGGAAAGGCCATTTTCCTAGGATTTTGTGTTTGACAAGAAAAAGGACTAATAGGTACCTTATAGGAAATATAAAGCCCATTCTCTTAAATCTCTTTGCCTTCAAAATATTTTTCTAAAAAGCTATCCAAGTGAACAAACCTGGCTTAGGTAAGTAGTTTTTGTCCCAACACAAATTTAAAGGGATCTAAGTTTTTGGCTATTGTTTTTTCTTCATAAGATATTCATATCCTTCTTTAGAAGTATATGCTCCTAATTTCAATCCATCCCATGCCAATATATCTTAGATATTAAATTAAAGGATATGTTTCTATTTTTTAGCAAACTCTCAAGTTGTTTCCTTTCTACTTCTCGGATGTTAGTATTGTCAAAGGATTTCCATTTCTATTTGTGTTCTCTAGATATTCATTTGATATTTCAATGAACTCCTTGACATACTTTCCCCACATGACTTGTCAGATACTTTTAAAACTCTCAAAGTCAAATGTCATTTCTACTACCATGTAGCCTCCCCAAGAGTGATTCCAAAACATTGATTTCTCTCCATTACCGAAGTTGTAGGTTAAATTTTCCATCATAATATTTCTACATTCCTTCGTGAAGTTCCATATGTGTTATCTGTTAGGGGACGGGGAGGTTGTTCTAAATATGCTACTTGGCCCACTGTTGTTTAGGTATTTGTGATATAATATTTTGACACATTTCGGATGGGGGTTCATTTACATTTTCTAAACTTGTTTTGCACTTAATGCTCAATCCTGATCCTTAATGTTTTTAATCCTTGTACCTCCTTCCTTATTTGGCCTACATACCTTAACCCATGAAAATAATGCAATCTCCTTCTTATCACCCATCCCTTTCCAAAAAAAGGTTATGATATGTGTATCTATTTTTTCTCTTTTTTCATTGGTAAATTGATGAACAATAGTTGGTAGATTGGTATAGATAACAGTACAAAATTTAGCATAGTTTCTCTGCTAGCAAAGGAAAGCCACTTCCCTTTCCATGATTCTATATTTTTCTTAATTTTTTGGATAATCTAGTCCCATAATCTATTTTTCAATCCTTTATCTATGGATAGTCCTAAATATTTATAGGGTAATTCACCCTTTTTAAAGTTTAGGGTCCTATGATGTGCTTCTTCCATGATCAAACTTGTGTTGAAGAAAATGATTTCTAATTATTCCTTTCTGATCTCTTGTCTTGAGGATTTTGTATAAAATTTAAGTAGGTTTTTGAATGCTATTTCTTCTTGGGTATCTCCTTAACCATATAACATGGTGTCATAAAAAAATTGTTGATGTGTCATAAGATCAAGGTCATCAGTTATTTTTATTCCTCTTCTAAGATTCCATTATTTGTGTAATACATAATGGTATATAGTTACAACTAACCATCATCTAGTTCAACTACCCCAGTATCATATTCTATATATAAATTACATTATAATATTAAAAATGATATTAGGTTTTCACTGATATCACTGTCATTTTGTATCAAAGTGCCCTTCTAGTCTCTATTCATTCTAGTGAATGCTTTTGATTTGTCTATCATCATGATGTGACAAATAAAAATAACATGAGATTACCTATAGTATGGAAGTGAGAATGATAGAAAAGTATTGAAGGATGGTTGAGTATGTGCAAAATCATGGTATACCAAACTATGGCCTTAAGTGGCAATGAAAAATTAGAAAATCAGGGTTAGTCAACTTGACGTAAAAGGTTGAACATCTTATGAACCTTAAGTGAAAAAGTTGTAAGAATAGAATCTGTAGGAAATTGAATGTAGTTTCTAAACTACTAGCCCTTGTTTCAATTTTTTTTTGTCTAATTGTTCAAAATTTTAGATTTCAATGCAGTACTATGAAAGTTTTTCGGAAAAGATAAAAAGTATGTGTATGTCTGAGCACCTTAACCACAATCAAATGATGATATATTTTTCAAAGATTCTAGATATAAGTAGTAGACTCATGCCCAAATGTGATGCATATTTTTTTGTAATTTTTGGTCAAATAAATAATTAATGATAAATTTTCTACTACAACTTTTTCAGAATAAAAAAACTCTCATGTTTGACCACCTTAACTAATTCAAAATTTTACCAAATTCAATTTTTTTTTCCTTATAGTAGCCGAAGCATAGAATTTGACACATGTTTCAGATTTCAAAAAGGATAAACGGTTTGAAAGTTATATTTTTTTTTCAATTGGTATGTTAGTTATGATTTTAAAGATAACTCAATTGAAAAATAAGTAATAATTACTTACAGAACTTGAAATTTGACAGCAATTATATCGATCGAAAGTTGATAATCCCTTTAAGAAATCCTTTTCATTTCATCAATTTCGGGTGAAAAAAAATTCATCTACTACATGGTCGAAGTCTCAGTATTAAGCACTATCTCCTAAAACATGCCTAAAGTGTTGACCACCCACATTGGGTAATGCTGAAGCAAATACCAAGCCTAATTAGATATCAGATAATATCGAATATCCGATATTTTTGAATATCCAAAAATATCAGATATCCGAAAAAGCTCGCCTATTTTGAAATTTGAATTGACCCACTTTTCCCAAATTCAAATTTTAAAAAAAAAATATTTTTTTAATATTAATATTAATTGTCTTATAAATTAAGTTGTATTCTTTTTATGTTAATATTAATTCAAGTTTGATATTAAATTATATTTTTGTTATGTTAATATTAATTTCATTTTAAATATTAATATTAAATAATAATAGCATAGCATAAATATTATAATATAAATTTTTATATTAGTACATGTATTATATTATAAATGATATACAAAATGATTTTGAAAAAATACCTACATAGTTGATTTGAGGACAGATAGTTTCAGCCCAAATCCTCTTGAAAATATCTAGCACGGGATTTTTCTATAGACTCCTTGTAATTTCAGAAATCTAACTCTACTTAAGTAGATGTCAATGGACTTCCCCTCAATTGAATACAATCAATTGATTTTTTAACTCTCGAAAAGAAATTTCACACACTTGAAGAAAAACCATACGCACATCATCTATTCTAGAAACTAACAGTGGCATAAAAATTGATGTAAGAACATTTAAGGTACATTTTCCACAAAAAGGTATATGAAACTTTTAAATATACATTAAAAAGTGGAGGTGAAATTTCTAGATGTGACACACAGAGAGAGAGAGGTCATTAGGACTTCCTAGGGGTCCTAACGCATGATAAGGGGTACAAGGACACCTAGGAAGTCCCCATGACCCCTTTTGACACATTAGAACACTCCAATGTGTCCTCAAGGGTCATAGGACCCCTTAGGACACACTTGAGCATTCAAATTTGTCGGAAGGGGTCATTGGGACTTCCTAGGCGTCCTAGTACCCCTTATCATGCGTTAGGACCCCTAGCTAGTCCTCATGACCCCTTTTTACACATTTGAATGCTCAAATGTGTTCTAAGGAGTTGTAGGACCCCTTATGACACACTTGAGGGCTCTAATGTGTTCACAGGGGTCACGAGGACTTCCTAGTGCTCCTAACATATGATAAGGCATACTAGGACCCCTAGGTAGTCCTCATGACCCCATTCAACACATTTGAATGCTCAAGTGTGTCCTAAGGGGTCCTACAACTCTTTAGAACACACTTGAGCATTAAAATGTGTTGAAAGGGATCGTGAGGACTTCCTAAGGGTCCTAGTATGCTTTATCACGTGTTAGGAGCCCTAGGAGGTCCTCATGACCCTATTCGACACATTAGAACCCTCAAGTGTCTCCTAAGGGGTCCTACAACCCCTTAAGAAACACTTGATCATTAAAATGTGTCGAAAGGGGTCATGAGAACTTCCTAGGGGTCGTAGTATGACTTATCATGCGTTAGGACCCCAAGGAAGTCCCCATGATTGCTGTTGACACATTTGAATGCTCAAGTGTGTCCTAAGGGGTCCTACGACTCTTTAGAACACACTTGAGCATTCAAATGTGTTGAAAGGGGTCATGAGAACTTCCTAAGTGTCCTAGTACACCTTATCATGCATTAGGACCCCTAGGAAATCCTCATGACCCCATTTGACACATTAGAACCCTCAAGTGTGTCCTAAGGGGTCCTATGACTCTTTAGGAAACACTTGAGATTTCAAATGTGTTGAAAGGGGTCATGAGGACTTCCTAGGGGTCCTGGTATACCTTATCATGTGTTAGGACCCCTAGGAAGTCTTCATGACCCCATTCGACACATTAGAACCCTCAAGTGTGTCCTAAGGGGTCCTATGACTCTTTAGAACACACTTGAGTATTCTGATGTCTTGAAAGGATCATGAGGACTTCCTATGGGTCCTACTACACCTTATCACATGTTAGAACCCCTAAGAAGTTTTCATGACCCCATTCAACACATTATAACCCTCAAGTGTGTCCTAAGGGGCCCTACAACTTTTTAGGACACACTTTAGCATTCAAATGTGTCGAAAGGGTTCATGAGGACTTCCTAGGGGTCCACACACATGATAAGGCATAGTTGGACCCCTAGGAAGTCATCATGACCCCATTCAACACATTAGAACCCTCAAGTGTATCCTAATGGGTCTGACAAATAGTTAGGACACACTTGAGCATTCAATTGTGTCGAAAGGGGTCATGAGGACTTTCTAGGGGTCCTAGTATGCCTTATCATGCATTAGGAATCCTAGGAAGTCCTCATGACCCTATTCGACACATTAGAACCCTCAAGTGTCTCCTAAGGGGTCGTATGACTCTTTGGGACACACTTAAGCATTCAAATGTCTTGAAAGGGGTCATGAGGAATTCCTAGGGGTCCTAGTATGCCTTATCACATGTTAGCACCCCTAGGAAGTCCTCATGACCCCATTCAACACATTAGAACCCTCATGTGTGTCCTAAAGGGTCCTACGACCCTTTCGGACACACTTGAGCATTCCAATGTGTTGAAAGGGGTCATGATGACTTCCTAGGGGTCCTAGTATGCCTTATCATGTGTTAGAAACCCTAAGAAGTGCCCATAACCCCATTCAACACATTTGAATGCTCAAGTGTGTCCTAATGGGTCCTATGAGTCTTTAGAACACACTTGTGCATTCAAATGTGTTGAAAGGGGTCATGAGGACTTCCTAGGGCTCTTAGTACACCTTATCACATGTTGGGACCCCTAGGAAGTCCTCATGACCCCATTTGACACATTAGAAAACTCAAGTGTGTCCTAAGGGGTCCGACGACCCCTTAGGTCACACTTAAGCATTCCAATGTGTCAAACAGGGTCTTGAGGACTTACTAGGGGTCCTAGTACCCCTTAGCATCTGTTAGGACCCCTAGGTAGTCCTCATGACCCCTTTTGACACATGTGAATGCTCAAGTGTTTCCCAAGGATTCATAGGACCCCTTATGAAATACTTGAGGGTTCTAATATTTTGAAAGGGGTCATAAGGACTTCCTAGGGCTCCTAACGCATGATAATATGTACTCGGACCTGTAGGAAGTCCTCATGACCCCATTCAACACATTTAAATACTCAAGTGTTCCCTAACGGGTCCTACGACTCTTTAGAACACACTTGAGCATTAAAATGTGTTGAAAGGGGTCATGAGGACTTCCTAGGGGTTCTAGTACACCTTATCACATGTTAGGACACCTAGGAAGTCCTCATGACCCCATTCAACACATTAGACACCTCAAGTGTTGTCCTAAGGGGTTATATGACCCCTAAGGACACACTTGAGCATTAAAATGTGTCAAAAGGGGTCATCAGGACTTCCTAGGGATCCTAGTACACCTTATCATGCATAAGGACCCCTAGGAAGTCCCCATGACCCCTTTCAACACATTTGAATGCTCAAGTGTGTACTAAGGGCCCCTACGACTCTTTAGAATACACTGGAGCATTCAAATGTGTCGAAAGTGGTCATGAGGACTTCCTAGGGGTCCTAGTATGCCTTATCATGCATTAGGACCCCTATGAAGTCCTCATGACTCCATTCGATAAATTAGAACCCTCAAGTGTGTCCTAAGGGGTCCTATGACTCTTTAGGACACACTTGAGCATTCAAATGTTTTAAAATGGGTTATGTGGACTTCCTAGGGGTCCTAGTATGCCTTATCACACGTTAGGACCCCTAGATAGTCCTCACAATCCTATTCGACACATTAGAACCCTCAAGTGTGTCATAAGGGCTCCTACGACCCTTTACGAGACACTTGAGCATTCAAATGTGTCGAAAGGCATCATGAGGACTTACTAGGGTTCCTGGTATACCTTATCACATGTTAGGATCCCAAGGATGTCCCCAAGACCCCATTTGACACATTTAAATAGTCAAGTGTGTCCTAAGGGGTCTTACAACCACTTAGGTGACACATCAGCATTTGAATGTTTTGAAAGGGGTCATGAGGACTTCCTAGGGGTCCTAGAATGCCTTATCATGAGTTAGGACCCAGAGGATGTCCCCATGACCCCATTCAACACATTTGAAAGCTCAAGTGTGTCCTAAGGGATCCTATGACTCTTTAGAACACACGTGAGTATTCAAATATGTCAAAAGCGGTCATGAGGACTTCCTAGGGGTCCTAGTATGCCTTATCACATGCTAGGACCTATAAGAAATCCTCATGACTCCATTCAATGCATTAGAACTATCAAGTGTCTCCTAAGTGGTCCTATGACTCTTTAGAACAGACTTGAGTATTCAAATGTGTCAAAAGGGGTCATGAGGATTTCCTAGGTGTCGTATTATGCCTTATCACATGTTAGGACCACTAGGAAGTCCTCATGACCCCATTCAACACATTAGAACCCTCAAGTGTGTCCTAAGAGGTCTATGAGCCCTTAGGAAATACTTGAGTAGTCCAATGTGTGGAAAGGGGTCATGAGGACTTTCTAGGGGTCCTATTATGCCTTAGAATGTGTTTGGATCCCTAGGAATTCATCATAATCCCATTCAACACATTAGAACTGTTAAGTGTGTCCTAAGGGGTCCTACAACTCATTAGGACACACTTGAGCATTCAAATGTGTCAAAAGGGGTCATGAGGACTTCCTAGGGGTCCTAGTAGACCTTGTCACACATTAGGACCCCTAGGAAGTCCTCATGACCCCATTTGACACATTTGAACACTCTAGTGTGTCCTAAGGGGTCATACGACTCTTTAGAACACACTTGAGCATTCAAATGTGTCGAAAGGGGTTAGGAGGACTTCCTAGCTGTCCTAGTATGCCTTTTCCACACATTGGGATCCCTAGGAAGTCCTCATGACCCCATTCGACACATTAGAACCCTCAAGTGTGCCTTAAGGGGTCATACGAGGCCTTGGGACACACTTGAGCATTTTAATTGTGGCCAAAGGGGTCATGAGGACTTCCTAGGGGTCCTAGTATGCCTTATCATGTGTTAGGACCCATAGGAAGTCCTCATGACCCCATTCGACACATTTTAATGCTCATGTGTGTCCTAAGGGATCCTACAACTCTTTAGAACACACTTTTGTATTCAAATGTGTCAAAAGGTGTCATGAGGACTTCCTAGGGGTCCTAGTATGCCTTATCACACCTTAGGATTCCTATTACGTGCTCATGACCCCATTCGATACATTAAAACCCTCAAGTGTGTCCTAAGTGGTCCTATGATGTGTTAGGACACACTTGAGAATTCCAATGTGTCGAAAGGGGTCATGAGGACTTTCTAAGGGTCTTAGTATGCCTTATCATGTGTTAGGACCCCTAAGAAGTTCTAATGACCCCATTTGACACATTCAAATGCTCAACTCTGTGCTAAGGGGTCCTACGACTCTTTAGAACACACTTGAGCATTCAAATGTGTCGAAAGGGGTCATGAGGACTTCCTAGGGGTCGTAGTATGCCTTATCATGAGTTAGGACCCCTAGGAAGTCCTCATTACCTCATTCAACACATTAGAACTCTCAAGTGTGTCCTAATGGGCCCTACGACCCCTTAGGACACACTTGAGCATTCAAATGTGTCAAAAGGGGTCATGATGACTTCCTAGTGGTCCTAGTATGCCTTATCATGTGTTAGGACCCCTAGGAGGTCCTCATGACCCCATTTGACATATTAGAACCCTCAAGTGTGTCCTAAGAGGTCCTACAACCCATTTGGACACACTCTTGCATTCAAATGTGTCGAAAGGGGTCATGAGGACTTCCTAGGGTTCCTAGTATGCCTTATCACATGTTAGGACCCCTAGGAAGTTCTCATGACCCCATTCGACACATTAGATCCCTCAAGTGTGTCCTAAGGGGTCCTATGACTCTCTAGGACACACTTGAGCATTCAAATATGTCGAAAGGGGTCATAACGACTTCCTAGGTGTCCTTGTAATGCCCACCCTAGCATCTTATTATGTTAGACTGACAGGATTATTGCTTTGACACTTTGGGATTTTATGATGGACTATGATTATTGTTTAGTTAGCATTTTATGAGACATTTGAGCATATATATTTGGTTACTATAGTTATTTGGACATACTAAATGAATTTTAATTTAATGATGAATGGCTAGAAATGAACTATCAGTAAAATGTTTACATTGATTTGCATTATGATGTTTATATTATGACCTAACCTACTAACCCTATTATGGTTTGATGTTCACTGGTTGATGTGAGTGTAGGATGAGGAGGGGTAGTCATAGTTACTCCTACAAGAGGTCCACATGATGTCACACTCTCCCTCCTTGTTTGCCATTGTCTGGTTATATTTATATATATTTGTATATGCGTATCAGTTGGTAATGCAGGATGTAGGTACCACGCATCGTCTCCACCTAGCTACACAGGTCTGAGCGTGCCTTCAAAATCCTTAAACTGTTGATGTGTGGAGATTTAACCAAGATACTCTTGAGGTTACCCATGGACCTAGAATTCTATTTAGGAAGTTATCCTAGTTGGGTAGTAGAGTGCAGTTTAGGTTATGGACTTGATTTGATGTTGATTTGAGTGTATGTTATGAGTAGAGTTAATCTGTTTTATATGTATAATAATTATAAATATGTTATAATTATTTGTATTTTATATAGGTATGTGTATATGTGGGTGCACACACATATATATCCATGCTTATATAAATAACAATAATAATTATATGTTTTCATTAATTGTGTTAATGGCATGTTATTTATAATAAATAAATAAAGTAAAAATAATAATAAAAGGAAAATTCTCTTTGTAGTAAAACTAGCTAGGAGGGAGTTAAACTCAAGACCTCCTAGAAGTTAGGCTACTTGTTTCCCGTTTGTGCTATGTGTCTTTTTTGATAGGTAATTGTCTATTATTCTTGTTATGGTTTTAATTGAAGGATATTTTAATTAAATTTTATTAAAACTTTGATTAAATCTTTACGGGAAATATTTGGTTGTTCATCCAACCAACTATGGAAGTTGGATAATTTGCTTCCCGTAAAGCAACTCCTCCAACCACATAGTTGGAGGATAAATTATGGAAGATTTTGATGTGACAGGGGATGGTAATTTTAGATGATAATTTTGGAGTATAGTTTTGGAGTGATATTGCTTTGAGTTGTTTGTAATTGATTTCTCTAGAAATTTTATGTGAGTTGAGAATCTCTGGTTTTTCAAGTCAAGTGTGTGGGGTTGTTTCGAGGACTATTTTCTTGAAGGATATCTACTCAAGGATTGAGGCTTCACAAAGATTATCCAGCCAAGGGAAGAGGATTCTCCGTAGGACCCAAGGTAGGGTCTAAACTAGGAATAATCCTCATTCTTCCTCTATTTTTGTATGAATGTGTCTGCATATGATAGGATATTAAATTATAATATGATTGTCTGATTATGTATGATATGTAAATGTTTTATGCTCTGTGTGTTCTACTGTGCTTTCCCGGAAGTAAATTATGTATGATCATATAGCTTTTATTTACTTTGTATTTCAAAAATCTTTCTGGGGAGTTAGGAATACTTGTAGTCATGTGGAAGGATATGTTTATTTAATTTTGGATGAAATAGAGAAGTCTAGGAAGAAACAGGAAGGGTCATGAAGGTGTAGCATTGAGATACAGTCCTTTTTCCCGACTCTTTTCTGCTTGCAGGCTTCTTTGTGAATGGTTTCTTTTATTTTGTTTATTCTGTGGCTTAGGAAATGTTGAGGATGTGCTATGGATGTGGTGCTGAGGTCCCTACATTAGGTTGACCTCAGGGAACCTTTCCCAGGCACTCTCCATGCCTACAAAGACCAATTTTTAGTGCTTTCAGGAAGTTAAAAATTTGTTTTCATAAAAATGTTTTGCAGAGTCGTACGACATTGGGTTCATACCCATATGATAGTTGGTCAAATGTTGTATGGGAATGCACACTATTGTATGAGTCTATGTGGAGTGTCATACGACATTGGGTTCATACCCATATGATAGTTGGTCAAATGTCGTATGGGAATGCACACTGTCGTACGAGTCTGTGTGGAGTGTCATACGACATTGGGCTCATGCCCATATGACAGTTGGTCAAATTTTGTATGGGAATGCACATTATCATATGAGTCTATGTGGAGTGTTGTATGACATTGGGTTCATGCCCATATGATAGTTAGTCGAATGTCGTATGGGAATGCACACTATCATATGAGTCTGTGTGGAATGTCGTTTGGAGTTTTTAGGGTGTTAGGGGTTTTTAAGTGCAGGATCAGGCTTTAATTTCTTATACTTTAAGTTATACTTGCATAAAGGGTTTAGGTACCTTCTGAGATGATTGGGATAGGTTTCAGACTTGTAAGAGTTAAGATGCAGATTATAATTTTGAGATTTCTTAAAAAAAATTCAGACTTAACCAAATTTCAGCCACATGAGATTTCCTTAGACCTTTGAAATAAGTTATGAAATATTGTGTCAATGCATGTGGGAATTTTCACATTGTGTTTAATGAATTTCTATACATGATTTTGATTTTAAGCTTTTGTTCATACTTGGCTTTTGGTAGAATCCATAATATAAGGTCAGAACTTGTTCGGGTGGCCTGAGTGCACCGGAGTGTTTCCTAGACCTATGAGATGGATCATTTTGAGATTACTTGAGATTTTCATGGCTTGTGTGTGTGTGTGGGGTAAGGTAATAGGAACCTTAAGTGAGTGGCTCACCATAGGTGTTGGAACCCTAAAGTGGTTTCCAGATGATCCTAAGGGTGGGTTTGTTAAAATGTGATAACCTTAAAAATTAACTTGGGGGGGGGGATTCAAAAGATAATGAAAGAGAATATATTAATGGCCACACAGACCTAATTGGAGTACCGGGACCAGGGATAACTACCAGGATGGATCCCTATTCATAAAGGGGGGATCGGGGTTACATGGTTGCCAGGAAGGATCCCAATATACAGGTTGTGTGATGACACTCACTTAGGTGGTATCCTAGAACCTTGACCTCTATGTTATAGTATGGTGATAATCTATGTTATTTTGAGCCTTAGATTTCTTAGGGCCTTGTGGGTATCTTGGTTCTATCTCCTAGCACGGGGGGTGGAACCTCATCAATTCCACATGGTTGGGTGGCAAAAATCTTTCGAGGTCCTGTTCATGGTTCATGTTTTGGATGCATTCAAATTTATATATTAATACAGATATTTGTATTTTGTATTATGTATTTTTGAAGGGAAAGATGAAAAGAAATGTTGTAATGCCTTCGAGCCATTCATGTACTTATTATGAGATCTATTATCAAAAAGATGTATTTGAAAAGAAAAGCAATGTAATTGGGAGGAATAGTTCTAGGTTTGATTTCAAGGGTTATTATTTGAAAGAGCATAGTTGTAAATGTACAATGTAATGTTGAATGATCTTTTCTATCTCTTCTTTGTTGCAATGAAAGAAAAATGTTTATTGTGCTAAGGTTAAAATGTAATTTGAAATGGATAGTTATTCAATGTGTAGGAAGGCGAAATGAATTTAGTATATTAAGTAAGGAATATAATTGTAAAAGAAATGTTATTTTCTTACTCTATTTCTTAAGTTCTATATGTGAAAGTAAAGAAAGGAAATGAAATTCAATGTGGATAAGTAATGTGAATATGTTAGCAAAGGAATTCATTAAGGGAACCTTAAGGAATGTAATTGTGAAGTAGTAATGATGTAATGTTAAAAAAATAAATTTGTTAGTTGCAATTTTTGGTCTTAAGACCCGATTCCTTATGGGTTCCCTGGTGGGGACATTATAGTCCTAGTATGTCTTATCATGTCTTAGGACCCCTAGGAAGTCCTCATCACCCTATTCGACACATTAGAACCCTCAAGTGTGTCTTAATGGGTCCTATGACTCTTTAAGACACACTTGAGCATTCAAATGTGTCGAAAGGAGTCATGAGGACTTCCTAGGGTTCCTAGTATGCCTTATCATGTGTTAGGACCTCTAGGAAGTCCTCATGACCCCATTTGATACATTAGAACCCTCAAGTGTGTCCTAAGGGGTCCTATGACCCCTTAGGACACACTTGAGCATTCAAGTGTGTCGAAAGGGGTCATGATGACTTCCTAGGGTTCGTAGTATGCCTTATCACATGTTAGGAGTCCTAGGAAGTCCCCATGACCCTATTTGACACATTTGAACACTCAAGTGTGTCGTAAGGATTCATACGACTCTTTAGAACACACTTGAGTATTCAAATGTGTCAAAAGGGGTCATGAAAACTTCCTAGGGGTCCTAGTATGCCTTATCACATGTTAGGACCCCTAGGAAGTCCTCATGATCCCATTCAACACATTAGATCTCTCAAGTTTGTCGTAAGGGGTCCTACCACTCTTTAGAACACACTTGAGCATTCAAATGTGTCAAAAGGGGTCATGATGACTTCTAGAGGTCCTAGTATGCCTTATCATGTGTTAGGAACCCTAGGAAGTCATCATGACCCCAATCGACACATTGGAGAGAGAGGAGAGAAAGAGAGGAGAGAGAAAGGTGAGTGAGATCTCTCTCTCTCTATATAGGTGAGAGAGAGAGAGAGGAGAGAGGAGAGAAAGAGAGAAGAGAGGAGAGTTAGAGTGAGAAAGAGTAAGATATCAGATATCTGATTCTTTTCACTGGTGTTAAAAAAAACAAGATTCTCTGGGCCCCTCTAGAGAGTCACACTAGAGAGTCACATGTTTTTCCTAAATTACGGGATTTGAGTTGCTGTGAGAAGACAAAAAACCAATTTTTGGGGTGATTTTCTCTATTACCAAAGGCATTTTATTTTTTTTTGGGGTGATTTTCTCGATTACCGAGGTTATTTCATCTTTGTTTGGGGTGATTTTCTCTATTATCAAAGGTATTTCATCTTTTTGTGGGGTGATTTTCTCGATTACCAAAGGTATTTCATCTTTTTTTGGGGAGATTTTCTCTATTACCAAAGGTATTTGCATCTAATTTTTGGTCTAACTATGGGGAGTAGTAGTCGTCGAAAGCATAAACATAAGAGGAGACTCACAAATGAAGATGTTGAAGTGTATAGAGAAATGGATAGCGTTGCCCATCAGAATAAGAGACAAGGAATGTTAAATATGAATGAAGATGTCGGTATAGACCCACCTTTGAATGTGGTTTCAAGTGAAGAACATGAATTTGAAGATGAAAATGTAGGTTTTGAAAATGAGAATTTAGGTTTTGAAGATGAAAATATAGGTTTTGAAAATGAACATGTAGATGTGGCCAATGGAAGTGTGGACATTGCCAATGATAGTCCACTGATTGAATATGAAGGAATTGACAATGATAATGGTGTAGAAGAACCAAATCAATGTTACACATCTCCAAATTATATGAGAAATGAAGTCCCTTCAGAGGAAGAAAGACAAACTTCAAAATTGAGACCTTCAAGAAAGACTAAATGGTTACTTGAAATTTATTAGAACATAATGAGCAATTTCAATGGCAAGAGATTAGAAAGAACCATTCGACTGTGGGTTTAAAAAAAATTTAATCAATTTTTTAGGCACAAGACATTGGTTGAGCAATGTCAAATTTTTGTCCAATTGTTAAAGATGTAGAAGATGAGATGTATGCTAGTCAAATTGAAGATTAGTGTGAGCAAGGAAAAGGAGTGGAATGCTATTATTGTGAGAAATCTTTTTAGTGCTCTCAATTCCATTAGGAAGACTACCAAGGAAAAAGATAAGAGAGCCGCTAGGAGGGTTATTACAACCTCTTTGGTAAGTCATCATTTGGGAAAGACTCATTTGATGAGACAAACTTGTGTTGACTTGAATCTAAATTGTAAAAATTTGGATAGAGCACTTGCAAGAAGAGAAAGACTTGATGATTCTCTTCAAAATGATATATGGGCTTATGGTGGGAGACTTTCACATGGTGATAAGAAGCTTACCGATGCTGTGAAGGATCAAATTCAACTATTTTGGCAATCTAACTCAAGAGTGTCATCAAATGTGAAGGATATCTTCAAGTTGAGAATTGGCATTCGAGACCGCACCCTACATCACAAACATTATTTGGAGGTGAGTCAAACAATGTTGTTCAAAAAATTTTGTGAGACACATCCAACATTGCAGATATCACAAAGAGCTTTTGAAGCCCTGAAGCCTTTTTTTTGTGTGCCTCTTAAGATTCAAAATACTTGTTATTGCAAATATCATGTGGAGTTTTCAATGCACCATGAATTGTTACGATCCATTCATTCTACTTTGCATAGTAGTGAAATGTTGGAGGAGTGTGGTGCAAGTGCTCTTCCAAAATCATCAAGAGACTTGCTAGATCAATTTTTATGTCCTAGAGATGATGGATGTTTCTTTTATAGAAAAGATTTCTTAAATGACAAGTGGTCAGAATGTGGTGGGCTAGTGAAGTTTGTTGAATGTTTTCATGAGGGCTGCTGTAGACATGGAAAATTGGCCAAAGGCTTAAATCAATCAAAAGGTGCATCAAATCATCAAAATAGTATGAAAAATCAATAAATGGAACAAAGGCAATTCAAATCAAAGGAAAATTCAATTAAATGATTAAATGATTAAATAAAGCTTGAAAAGGGGAAAAACACTATGAAATTGATTAAATTCAATTAATGACATAGTTCTTGAAAGCAAAAATCAAAATGAACCTCTTATCATTCATGGCTAAATTTAATTACTTTAATTAATTAATAAATCATAATTTCCCTCAACAAAGAAAATTGGAGACAAAATGGACACAAATCAATCACTTTTGTTGAAATGGTCTAGCCTTTTGAAACCATTTAAATGATTGTCCCCTCCTTGTTCCCCCATTTATGGACAAAGCAAAGCCAATTGACCTTACCCAAACATAACCATGATCCACTCAATCTACCCCCTACCCTTGAGAAATTACTATAAGTATGAGGCATTTTGGAGAGCATTTCCATCTTGGAAGTCATTTCCAAAAGCATTGTTACTATAGGCAAATGGAGCATTCTAAGAGCAATTGAAGCATTTGAGCATTTAGAGTTTATCATTTTAACATTTTATCATTGCATTGTTATCAAAATGGAGCTAGATTAAGCATGAATTCATCATAGAATAAGCATTTAGAAGCATTGTAGCAGCATTCTTCTCATTTTAGAGGTGTCACTAGTGAGGATTTGCAGCTGAGAGCTCACTTACCACTTCTTTCTAGAGATCCATGAGATGTTATAGATTGTAGTTGCATTTTAGAGTAAATTTCCTTTGTATTTAGCTTAAATTGTTGCTACTTGATCTTAATTTCATGAAGGTGAATAATATCATCACACAAATGGCACCCACCGTGGGGCTCGAGCCTCAAATTCTAACAAATTTGTGATTTAAATCATCTTTGCATGCGTTTTTGTGTTGTTTTCATGTGTTTTCTGTAGGAATTTGCTAAATTCATGCATACGGGAGATTTACTCATGCCTTGAAGTATTTTTGTGTCACTTCAGCTGTCTATACTCACACTTACTATCTGGAAACACACGCTTGCAATAGAAAAGCGTTCAGCCTTTACAGGATAAAGTCACGCCTTCATGACAGGAAGTATCACTTACCTATTGTCTACTGTCACTTTAAGGATTACTTTGCCTTGCCTTTAGAGTTTAAATTCATGCTTATGAAAAAAAATTTATCGCTTGGAATAATGGATTAATATTGCATTTAAAATTCAAAGTTGCGTGTTTGAGAATTTCTTTATCCCTTTGAATATTTGAAATATCGCTTTACTTTGGTTATTTTCTATTGATTTAAAGTTTTGTTCATGCTTAGCTCTGAAATAATTATCGCTTGTGAAATTACTGATGTCACCTATGTCACTGATAAGTGTCGCAACTAATCACTAAATTCATGCCTGCGAGTAATTTGTTCATGCTTATTAGTTGGACGATGTCGCCTGCGGTTTATTTGTTGTTCTGGTCTTTAATTGGATAAATTTGAAAATTTGACTATCTATGTTTGTTGATTAATCAGTAAATGAGTAGACATCTAAGAGTGAAAAAGTTAGAAAGCAGGTTTAACAAGGATGGAAAAGCATTGGCAAAGAAAATAAAGAAGTAGAATCAAGTGCATACAAAGGCTATCCTTGAATCCACACTAGATGAGGATGTCAAGGTATATGAGAAGTATTTAGCTATGATTGAAGCTTACAAGCAAAAATTTGTGTCTCTAAATTGGATTTATGAACCTTGAGCTTAAAGTTTCTTTCATTTAAATCTTTTGATTGATTACATGCAAGTTTGGTTTCCCCTCATTGTGAATTGGTTGTGTTTTACTAACTTGTTGGAGGAGGGAGTTGGAGAAAATTTCCAAGGTGAGTAAGTGAAAGAAATGAAAATAAGTAACTCAAAAATGCCCCTAGCCTTTTGCTAGCTACAAGGAAAGGTATTCTACTCAAACAAGCTTGCATTCCCTTAACTTGTGGCATTGTCATTTAAATCTAGCTTTAACAGAGAGGAAATTGAACCACACATTTCAATTCTAAGAACCTCCTTATCAAGAGGTTGAAAAAGAACTAAGTGTTTGAAGTGTTTGGGAATCAAAAGGAAAGTTAGGGATATTCTCTTCATCTTCTTGGTGAAACAAACTCCCAAAAACTTTACTTAAATTCCAATTTTCCTTACTTGCAAAATGAACATGCTAGAGATTAAGTGGGCTTGCCTCCCAAATTTGCCTTAGCAAGGCTAGTGAGAGGCACAACCCAAAGTGGGATACACTTTCTTTTGCCACGAGAATCTGATCCACTATAAAATGAAACATATGCATCCTTAATGGGGTGCATGACAAAGGGACTTTAATTTTCTTGAACTTCCTCTAGTAGTCCTTACGGATTGCACAAAATCATGCCTTGGTGCATGTGGGAAGCCCCTTAACATACTTGGGGGATGAGAGATTTTAATTTGTTTGAACGGAATACTAATTAAAACCTAAGTAAATTAGAAAGGCCACCTTGTAGAGCCATGATTACAAGCCAATTTGACTCTAGGTAGGCTATTTGGAATTCATTCTTGTGCTATACTTGTGAAAAACATTGGAGAATATACACATTAGAGTGTTTCTAGGGACATGATGAAAAAATGATGTGTGTGTTGAGATTGTTTTTCTATTTTCAAACAAAGAAATTTTCAAAAACTGAACTTAAACATTTTAAAAATCAAAAACCTTACACCCTAGTCAGAGAAGTGTCACTTGTGCATAAAATAAACCTGCCTATCAGAGGCTCATTCATGCCTGTGACTTATACAAACATGCGTAGACATCCTGAAGTTATGCTTAGAAAAATTTGAGACATGCCTGACTAAAACTGGAAACCCGCTTAGAAATAGCAAAATGCTACCCGGTACACTATAGTGTGTCACCTAACTACAAACCAGTGGATGTAACACCCCGCCAAGCAACCCAAGAGGACAAGACATAAAACCTCTATAAAATGCAAGTAGTGAATTTTTATTTTTTTTAAATTTTTAACTAGAATAATATTCATCATCACATTTCATATTTCTAAAAGAAGAAATAATTTTCTACTACTTGGATGTAAGATTTATACAACTTATGTCCTCAGGGGTTCCCTAACGTCGCTACTAAAGCAACATCATATAAACCATTTACATGCATAAGATATTCATAGAATCATGAGCTTAAAAGATCTACATTCATTTTAATGCACCAAGTTAAATATCCCTAACTTATTTCTTTTATTAAACATAGGTTAATCATCCAACATCATTATTCCTTTTATCAACTCATTCCATAAATTCATATTGATTTCATCTACATCTACTATCCTTTATATCACTTTTCTCTAATAATTTAGGTAAGAGATTAATATTCATTAAGGTAGGCATTATCCTAGGTACTTCATTAACATGAACCAAGTATTAACATTATAATCAAGTTACTATTTTATTGCATTGTTTCATAACCATTCATTCTTAATAATTCCAATCACTAATCTATCATTTCTCAATAATTTCCTTAAATCTTTTCATCAAGAGAGAATACATTATTGTTGCGATACATCATTATATATAACTATATTTAAGATTATTTCCTTTACATATGGACAACATAAGAGGATAGGAGAAATAACATAAACACTTTCTTTTAATGCTAGTAACATGTCCAATATTCCACATTATTTTCCCTTTCTTTTACCTAGAACTACCCATTCCCTTATGCATTGCTTTGAATTGAGATTACATCAATACTACAAGACTCCTTTTAGGAGATTAAAAATTACATGAATTCAAATACATAAGTACATCTCAACATATTAAAATATCCAATAAGAAATCTTCAACTACAGATCTGGAAAGGAATATGTGCTAGGATCATCCAGAGAATCACGAACAATACCTCGATATAAATATTAACCACCCAACCACGTGGAACCAATAGGCCCACTCCCCCGAGCTAGGAGATAGAACCAAAGGCCCATACAAGAGGTAACAACTAGAAAATTCCTAAGGTGGTGATAAAAGTTCCCCAAAGTCACAAAAAAAAAGAAAAGACAAGAAGACCACAAGGACTACCAGAGGCATGATCAAATTTGGTAGAGACTCTAAGCTACAAGCTAGGTGAGTGTCATTGCATAGCCCTCACCCCTTGGGTTGTCCTAGTACTAGCCACTCTTGGCCCCGACCCCCAAGTAGGCACATGCGGAACCGAATGCCTCTCGTACAGACAAGGTCATCCAGTTGTACCTACGCATAGGTACCTTCTCCCACTCCCATCCTTAGTCTTTACTAGCACTAAAGGCATGGGCGAGGAAAAATTAATCTTGATTAGTGTGTAATTTCTCATTCCAATAATCTCCCATTCCTAATTCATTTATTTAGGTTATCACTTGATTAAATAACTCATAGTAGGTTATCCTGGTACTAGCCACTTAGGGCCCCGACCCCTCACTATGAGCCACTCACCTAGTGTACTTAGGTTCCCTAACATACATATAAAAATCATAAGAACATAATAGATTCATCATCAATAATTCATATCAATTCCATAACAACATTTGATTGAGTTTAGGAAAACATATGTTGTCCCTAGTCCACTTGACAACCCTAAACCCAATATGACATTCAGAATGTTCCAAACATATAAGAAGACATCCAAGTGATATTATAAACATATTCAGAGTATAAATAGATCCAATTAACCAAAAACAAGTTCTAAAACCTTTGGTAACCCTACGAAACCTTAAAACTTAATGATGTTCTTAAACTGAATTATTTCAAGCAAGGATTAAATGCAAAGAATAGTCATCATAGAACAGTCATACATATCTTCCACAAAACAAATAATAAAGGAAATCACTTTAGTGGAGATTTAGATAACATAATTATGGACTCTCAATTTTATTTTTAGGAAGATCCAATGGTGGGAAAGAAAGTTATGACTTCTGGTTTAAAACATAAAATTTTGGTTAGGGTTCAGACCTGCCTTCACTAAAACGGTTGTAACTTTCAAAAAACATAATAAAAATTCTCCAAACCAATTGAAAATGAAAGATAAGACTTAGGAGAATCTCTGATATCAAATTTAGACTTTTATATAATCATATCAGCCTGTATCATATGAATACATTTGATAGAAAATTCAGAATCAAGAATGGATAGGCATAGTCTGCCAAAATGTCAAAAATAAGGCATTAATTCGACCCTAAAAATAAAATCAGAGAGATACCCATTTGAGATCTGTGAATTTTACTTCCAAAAAATCAATTTAGTAAAACCATAGATGCAATTTAAATTGTTATAATAATAGATCTCCAAAAACGGGTTGCTAAAAACCCTAGGAAAACACATGCCAATTCTTACAAACAAAAACTCAAAACTTTAAAATAACCATAAAAATGAAAATTAAAGATATAATAAATAATGATAATATATAAATAGATCTATAATCTATCAGATACATCAAGTAACTAAAATATTCAATCCATACCTCATGTCCTACGAAGGTTGAATCGAAGAAGGAAGGAAACAAAAGAGAAGACAAATCCAAACTTGAGATGCATCCTTCAAACCCTATCCACTTTCAGAAATCTCCATGAAAGAAAGAAATAATTCCACAGCAAAGAATCCCTCTCTCAACTATTGAAATTTTCACAAAAATATCTCTCTCCCAAAAGCAAAGATAACCAAAAATTTTTAAAGACATATGCTTACAAACTCTCCTTCACATCTCCAAGTTTTCTCTCCAAAATCTCCATGAAAAGTAAGGGCATCCTCTCCTCAATGCTTCAGCCCCAAAATCCCCTCTCTTCAAATGAAAAAGTAGTGCATATAAATAGATTTCCAAAGGTTGAGAGGAAAAGTAACCAACTCCCAACTAACTCTTAACTAAAGGGTATTACAAAATAACTTAATATCATACAACTATATTACTCAAATATACAATAAAAGATTATTTATATTCATTCATACACATATGTAATATTATCCTAACATATATGCATATGCCATCATTAATTACATCAATATCTATATGTATAACCTATCCTCATTATTAATAATTAACAATTGAGAATAATATACCTCACATTATTTAATATTTAATTATTAATAATATTATACTTTACATTAATCCTAAAATATACACCATCAACAATATCTACAATAATTAACATATAATCACATATAAATTATATATATATATAAATACATATATGTGTGCACCCATATATATATTTCTATATATATTTTTAGATTTATATAAATACATGCCAAATACCAAACACTATAATCTATAAGATTATGAAGTAATAGATCACAATATTATTACCTATTTATAATTACTATAGGATATAACACTGAGGTAGAATAAAATCACATGCCTCAAAATAAATCTAATCATCCAAAGAGGCCATACAAATCATCTATGAAACATATCGAGAAAACCATAAGATCAAACAAGGTCAACCAAAGTCAACAAGGAAAGTCAAGCCAAACTCCTGAAACACAACATAGAAAGATTAACTAAGAATCATACCAAGAAGGAGAAATAAATAAAATGAGTAAACAAATCATACAACCAAATTAATTCAAGTGGCCACAAGGCACTAACTACAACCATGCCCAACCAGGTGCGTTGGATCTGGGTTTTTGACCCAAAGGTTAACTGACAAAGAAGGAACCCTAATATTCCCAAATTGGAATAATGACAAAGGAAGACTCATGTAGGGGCCTTAGTACTATCTCCATAACAACAACCATCGAGGATTTGAGGGCATGCTCAGACCTGTGAAGCCAGGTGAAGTCGATGCCCAATACCTGCAAGCCTGCATCACAAAGAAGAAATACATATGCACGGATATACATATAAAATAAAACATTGCAGACAGATGACCAAGATTGATACATCGTGTGGACCTCAGCTATGTGAGTAACTACGACTTCATCCTGAATCATGAAAACACATCATGTATATATATATATACACTCAAAGCATGTAGCATCATCATAATGAAGGTTAGAATCTCAAGCATTGTGTTAGTCTCTTATCAATACTAATAATAAATCAACATAATCAAATCATCAAGTGGGATACAAGATTCATCCAAAGTAACCTTAATAGAAGAAAATATAAATAACCACTTATATATATCTATCAAGTACATATCATATAACATCCTAACTATGTTCATAAAGGTCTTGTAGGTACTCAATACAAACATGGAGATAAATACATACAAAAATGATACCTTTAGATAGTATGTCTGATATTAGAATCATTGAGTACTAGCTTATGAAATTATTATAAACAACTATAGGAATAGATCAAACAAGTATCATGTACAACTTAAGCTGTAAGAAAATATCGAAGGATCTTAATTCTTTCAAAAACACAAAACTTATATGAGGGTTAGAGGGGTATTACAGTGCATGCTTACAGAAGTTTTGGTCACACCTATCCTCAGGCCAGTAATGCCTAGAAACAAAGAAGGGCAAATAGTGGACATTTCTCGAGGGTTTGGAAAAATTTAGAAATCATTTTCGAATACCCTTTTCTGAGATACTCTTTATCAGTGCAACAAATAGATCATATTCCTAAGAAACATTTATAATGATGAGTCTATTTGAGAAATGAATCAGTCCTATTATGGAGCATAGTTATCAAAACCAAGACCAAGATCTCCATAGGAATCAAAGTGATGAGGTATCTGAAGATGACATTGTGTGAGAGCATCCCAAGATCCCATGTTTATAGAAATAATGGAATGAATTTTGAACTGGGATAAAGAAGCATATTTCCTAACTTTAGCTCAATCAGGAGCTAAGCTTCCGCATAATTATGACAGATCAACCTTGAGGGAGAATGAGGAAAAACTAAAAGAGACATCATCTAAAAAGCCATCATTAAGATCAATTTGGCCTTTTCTTTCTGATGATGGGCCATCTGTATCTTCATCATCCTTGCAAAAAGAAGCATTCAAGAGAAACAAACTTATCTTGGATCAAAGGAAATTTCATGATGAATCTATTTGCAATCAAGATAATAAAGAGTATGAAGAAAAGGGTACCACTCTCAAGCAAGATCTAATACACAAACCCCTATCTAGTAAGGTTTCTCCCATAGCTTGTACTCCTTTCATCCTTCGTCCATCTCATGAACCTCCATCTTCCAAATCTTCCCAAATCCCTCCATTAAAGAGTGTGTCCATAGCTTGTACTCTTTTGAACCTTCTTCCATCTCACAAAGCTTCACAAATTCCTCCATCAAAGAATGAGCCTAATGATGACACTTTTCAAGTTGACTATGTCTACCCTCAAGGGCTACCTCTAAAAGACACCCAAGCTAGTTTACATCTTGATGCAGATCATTTCCATTCTTCAAAGATCTTGGACCCCAAGGCTTCATGTGCTTCAATGCCTATTATACTTTTTTCTATCCAACTGGGGCATTTGATCTTAATCAGTGGATTTCAGCAAACAAGCATGAATTCACATGAAGCAAGGCATTAACTTCAAAAGGATTCAATAGTACAACATTCAGTCACATTAGAGAGAGAGATCAAAATTTTAGAAGAGTGAGATTTTTGTGAACCTTTGATGGATATCATTGTTCACTAACCAAGAATTTGATTACCACAACTTGATCCATGAGCCTTCATTGACTTTATTATTCAGGATTAAAAATTGACAAAGCACTTTAAAAAGATCAGAATGCTTGGAAATACTTTTTCAAAATCATGAAACAATGCAAAACACTTGAAGCTTTCTTTTGATGATCTTTACTTACATAGATTTTTATCACATCTTTTTAGCTAATCGATGAGGTTTCGACTAGATTGGCGATGATATTTTTCTTGTCTTTGAGTGGCTATCTTGAGGGATATCCAACAACTTATGTGAATTCATCTAACAATGTGGTCATCAAAGAACCATCGAGGACTTTCATATAGGGTGGAAGGTTGACCTTTGTTTGTTTATGCAACATTGAATTCGTTGAAACTGGTATTCATACCCTCATAGTTGGTTTATTCGACTAGTGTGGGTTGTACTAGTTCAAAAAGGAGGTTACCAAATGTGATAAAAAGTAGTATTCATATCATCATGTCAGTCGGTAGTGATGATTGTATCGACTTTCTGGTCCCAAAATGCTCAATGATGAAAATTTATCCTTAAGGCATTTATTTGCTAAAAGCTAGTGACACTTAGTTGCATTACATTGCATTATCATGGAAGGTTAATTGCATTATCATGTAAGATTAATTGCATGTGCATTTGTTTGTAGTATTTTTCCAAGGGAAAAAGGGGGTTCATTCAATCAAAATCTTGATCAATCATCAAATGGGGGGTTCAATCAAGAATCAAGGAAAGTCCATAAATCAAATAAATGTCCATAACATCATAGATCCATGAAGTCTGTCTAATCAAAGATACAATGTCATCAAAGTGATACATCTAAGTCCTGATCAATATCTGAAATATCATGATATTAATAAACTAAAGGAGCTCCATAATCAATCATCTCAATAACCTATAATCTAGCTGGGTCAAACCGTGACTTAAGTCCAAATATCTAAGAATCTAAGGTTTGTATATATATCATTTACAAAAATGTACCTATTTCACAAATCAAGGGAATCATATCAGTATTCTATATCAGTGAATCATTTTACATCAATCAATCCTATCAAAGTATCGATCAATCACACCCAGTATCATTTGTTTGTGTCTCTGTATCCTGAGAATGAAGTAGCAGTATCCTACCTATCAAAACTATCCTATCAGATTGACAAATTACATTCATTGGTACCATTATCCTGATATCCTAATCACTTGTTTTGCTTAACTACAATAGACCTATCTATCTTGGATATGAAAATTGCAAGTCATGGCATATCATCAATATTTTTTAGAAATGAAAACATATTGGACCAATCAATCAAAATCTTTCAAATCAAGGAATCAATATGTTTTATTTCGGAGGGGGCATCAGAGTATCAAATTGGCATCACATCAAAAACATTTATCAGTGGGGCATATCATATCAGGTTATCATATCAATATCATATCATATTAGTTTCATATCAGGAGGCAAATTAGTATTAGATCAGTTTATCATATCATATCAGGCAGCATATCACTATCAGAGACAGTATCATATCTTCATACCAACTATCAGAGGTATCAAGGAATCATAGAACCAGAACAGAATCAGATCATCATACCAAGGGAATCTTTGAATTAGTTTTTTTCACACATCAACTCAAAGAGGGGAATTTGTACATATGGAAAATTGGCCAAAGGCTTAAATCAATCAAAAGGTGCATCAAATCATCAAAATAGCATGAAAAATCAATAAATGGAACAAAGGCAATTCAAATCAAAGGAAAATTCAATTAAATGATTAAATGATTAAATAAAGCTTGAAAAGGGGAAAAACACTATGAAATTGATTAAATTCAATTAATGACATAGTTGTTGAAAGCAAAAATCAAAATGAACCTCTTACCCTTCATGGCTAAATTTAATTACTTTAATTAATTAATAAATCATAATTTCCCTCAACAAAGAAAATTGGAGACAAAATGGACACAAATCACTCACTTTTGTTGAAGTGGTCCATCCTTTTGAAACCATTTAAATGATTGTCCCCTCCTTGTTCCCCCATTTATGGACAAAGCAAAGCCAATTGACCTTACCCAAGCATAACCATGATCCACTCACTTTACCCCCTACCCTTGGGAAATTACTATAAGTATGAGGCATTTTGGAGAGCATTTCCATCTTGGAAATCATTTGAAAAAGCATTGTTACTATAGGAAAATGGAGCATTCTAAGAGCAATTGAAGCATTTGAGCATTTAGAGTTTATCATTTTAACATTTTATCATTGCATTGTTATCAAAATGGAGCTAGATTAAGCATGAATTCATCATAGAATAAGCATTTAGAAGAAAATTAGCAGCATTCTTCTCATTTTAGAGGTGTCACTAGTGAGGATTTGTAGCTGAGAGCTCACTTACCACTTCTTTCTAGAGATCCATGAGATGTTATAGATTGTAGTTGCATTTTAGAGTAAATTTCCTTTGTATTTAGCTTAAATTGTTGCTACTTGATCTTAATTTCATGAAGGTGAATAATATCATCACATAGCTCCAGACACAATTTTGGAAAGACAATTGTCCACAAAAAGGTATATGAAACCATTAAATATACATTAAAAAGTTGAGGTGAAGGCTCTAGATGTGAGTTGGTTAGTAAAGAATGCAAGGTAGCTAATTTTATTTCATATTTCAGGAATAATCTTTTTTACAAGTATGCAAGGCATAGTCACAGGTCTCAGTGGTTGGATCAACAATTCAGGATGTCTAAGGACACTTTCCCAATTGGTGCTATTATATTAGTTGTTGACTTTGTAGAGAACTATACATTGCAGCCCCAAAATGAGTTGCAAGCTCAATATTACAATTCTATTCAAGTTTCTATTTTTGTGTACATAACATATAGACATTCCCCTAATAGTACAAAAGATGACCAGAAGATAATTAGAGAGTACCATTTTTATATGAGTGATGATAGATCGATCTCATCTGAGTTTGTCCAATATTGCTTTTAGAATTATTTTGAGTGGGTGCGGGAAAATAATATTGTTATGGATAGACATCTCATTTGGTCAGATAATTGCATAGGTTGATTAAAAAATGCTCATATGTTTTATTGATTATGTAGAATGCATGTAGAGAGAGGTGTACCTCATATTTGGAGTTTTTTAGAGGCCAGTCATGGAAATGGAGAGCATGATGGAGCAGGTGCATGCGTAAAGAGAGCTCTAGTTAAGGAGCAACTGAGGATTTCAGGTGCAGAACTCATTGATGCCAATTCTATTGTTGATTGGTGTACTTCAGCTTTGTCACAAGGGGGGAATCTTGATTCAATGGTGTGTAGATTCTTTTGATTGGTTGAGTTGGGCACAATATGAGATAGGTTGGATTGTCAAACTATGAAAGATTCTTAAAAAATGCATTCATTTCAAAGCTCAGATGCTAGTACATTGACAATTTGGACATGAGAGTTGGCTTGTTATTGTTTGAGTTGTCTTTAGTGTGATTGGGATTAGTATGAGTCAAGTGAGTGGGTTGATACATGGGTTCCACATTCTCTTACTCCTTTATCTTTCACAGTCTCTATAATAAATGATGACATGGATTGTTCACTTGAATATGACCATCTTTCAGATCTTCTATAGCCAGGACATGTTTTTGCATTGGTTGCACCAGAAGGGAATGATGAGATATCAGTTTACTGGTTAGCACATTGTGTACGAGGAAAGTGGAAACTTGCACAACCAATGACAGATGATGATATGTTCACATATCCAACAGGATCACATGTTGTTGCTGGAACATGGTTGCACACATATATGATTAGAAATAATGGCATTCCTACGTCTGAAGACTATTAGAAGCACAAAACCATTCTCATGTATTCACACCTTGTTATAGAAGCCAATGTTAAGTTGTTGAAACATTAAGCAAAACCAAAGACAAAGGAACTTTGGACTATTAGTACTACTGATCATGCAGCAATACTGAATACTCTCAAGTAAAGAGATGACCCTTCAGGCACACTTCAATAGGTAAGTTCAACTCAAGTTAAAATATAGTTCTGTAATTTGCATATTTATATTCCAAAAGGGAACTTCTTATATTCTCTATTAACTTTTCTTCTGCCTTTTGAATGTAGGGATTGAAGTAGAAAGGACACTTTTATATATAGTTGTGTAATTTTCATATTTAGATATAAAATTTTGTATATAAAACAAACAATCTGTTGGAATACAACTGATTTGGAATCTGATTAAAGATCACTAAGGAGTTGCTAATTAGATATGTAATATGATTAAATCAATATTATGTTGTCATTGATGTCAACTAGTTTGACAGTACTCATCTTGTAAGTTACTATACCGAGACATCTACTGAAAGGTGAAAAAGATGAAGAGTAGAGAAATCTACATGATGAAGATGTACATGACTAATGAGGATAAGGAACACATTGAGTAACTTGTTGATGAGTCTATGACCTGATGATATCGACTTTATTATGTTGCATTCATCTATAATGAAGTATAGAGTTGAAAGACATAAAGCAACATTGTCGGTAAATGAAGCATTTCTAGTATACACTGACAGAGTGTAGTGTATATCGATCACAGTATTAATTGAGTAGTGTTCACCGATGCATTTCTTTGTTAACCAAGTGGAATAGAATGAACTAAATGATTAGTTTAGCTGATAAGATTGATGAGCTGTAAAGTATCTTGATTTTAGTGATAACAGATAAAGTCCATTATCAAGATCGATGGCTAAAAAAATTAAAGATCTAATGGAGTAGATTGAAACATGTTATTAACACATCAACCAAGAAAGTTTGAAGCAGAAAAATCTATGAATGTGGTTAAGCAGAAAAATTTGATGGAGGAGAAGAAAATGATTTACTCATCTATATAAAAGAACAGAATTTCATTATGAAAAATGTTAGAATAAGAAGATACTGTAGAATTATCACGTGAACAAGTTTTCATGCATTCTGATCATACTGGTTGAGTAAGAACCAAGCTGCAAAACAATTACTAAGCTATAGAGAGCAATTACTGATGGATAGTAAGTTGTTATAGTATTGAATATGAAGTGAAATATCGGTCAGAAGGATTTGTATGGACTGAATATTGATTTCTAATCTGTAATTGAAGTTGTATTAAGGAAAGTCACATACTATTACATATTTAACCATTGTACATAATCAAAATCTCTTAACTAAGTAGACTCTGAAATACTTATGATGTATCATTCATAGAATGAACATTGTTATCCTATCAACCCCATAGTGAATGTTGGTTGGACGAGAACTTCTAGTCTAAAATCCTCTAACAAGGTCACACTTGACAGTGTGTTTGTAAACCTTTAACAGGGTTGGGTCTTCACCGACCTCACTTGAGAAGAGTGAACAATTTTTGGGTTGCCGGTCCTAGGTGGTTTTTCCCTTTACAGGGTTTCCATGTCAAATCTCTTATGTTATACATGTTGATTGTGATATTTGTTTATTATCATACTTTACATGTTACATACTAGATTTGATTGGTAACTATTATAAGTATTAGATTGGTAATCGGTAAAAGCACAGACAGTGAAAGTAATTATTGTTTACTAAGGAGGAGAAATTGAAAAAATTATTTTTGAATTATACATTTTGTTTTGGGACATTGGATAACTGATTCACCCCCCTCTCAGTTATTCTAACAATTGGTATCAGAGTTGTGTTGCTTAGAATAGAGTTTTAAGGAATTAAGCACAAAGGTCTCAAGATGTATAAGAGGGAAGTACCTAAACTGAACAAAGAGAGCTTCACAGTATGGCAAAGCCAAATGTTGTTGCACGTATCTAGAATTGGAACCCTTGATCAACTAAGAGACAGACATGAACACAATATCACTATGATGGAACTTGTTGTTTCCTATATTGATGTCGAATTTGAAGACATTAAGGAATACACTACTACCAAAGCCATGTGGGACAAGTTAAATCTGATATCTAGTGGAGATTTGAATGTCAAAAGAGCCCGAGCTGAAAGTCTAAGAGGTAGATTCGATGATATGAGGATGAAAGAAGGTGAGAACGTTGTGCAGTACTCAAATAGACTAAAAGAGGTGGTACATGCTATTAGAGCATCTGATGGAGTGATTGATGATGAAATAGTGATAAGTAAGATTCTCAGGACTCTACTATCAGTTTATGCAATTTAGGATATTTCAAGATTAATTCCAAAACTGAGGTTTGACCAAGGCAAACCCCTCATCCAACAAATAAAACCAATTTTATTACATGTATAGGTGTAGGACAATGAATCATAGTATAGATTTGAATACCCTTTTCAAAAAAATTTTGGGATCTGTGAACAGAAATTCTATCAGAATAGTGCAGGTCAAGGTCAATTTTTAGGGGTAATATTGTGCCCTGGGGTAAGATCTTACCCCTATTTTGGGTCAAGGTTGACCTTTCTCAGAAAAAAAAAATATTTATGGGTTTTCTCTATTTCTGTGTTTCCAAGCCATATCTAGTTGCCGAAATTGCCAAAACTGTGCATAGACACCAGAAAACCACATTTTCCACATCTGTCATATTTTGAGGTTAGTATTTGTCTTGAATTCAATAAAGATTTCAATGCATACTTTCTATAATGAAATATAAGGTTTTCTCCTTCCTTCATATTCTCCATCGATTGATTCATTTGGGTATTAATCATTTTCTTGTGGTTAATCAATTTGAATATTTCCTTTGGGATTTTAGATTAAGAAGTAGATCTTACATTCCCCCCTTCTTTGAAAACATTCAAGACACATCATACATCCAACAATATTATACATATTACATTTTGGTGAGCTCTCAATAGGTAACTCTTTCATTTATGGTGTTCGATCTTGCATGTATTAGATTTCTTTTATGTGTTAGCATTTCATATAAAGTAAAAATACAAAAAAAAAATTATTTGTTTATGCCTTGTATTTTCCTAGTTTAGTTCATTTGCATTGTATTAGTATATGAACTTTACTACCTCTAGTCCTATTTATAATATTTTAGTTAGATGAAGTCGTAGACTTATGGGTGCCTTTGATCCCAATTCTTCCTCTCCTTTCCTTAGGATCCTAGATGACAATCTGATTATTCATGATTCCAATCCTACTATGGAGCAAAACTCTTCTCACTCATCTCATGATGAGGATGATGCTTTAAGAGTTCCTCCTGAACAAGTCCAAAAGCTATCAAATGAACTTGATAAAATGGGTAATGGTCTTATTCAAGAAAACCATAATCAAGATTCAATTCAAGCTATAGAGGCTCTTAAGAAAGTCCATTGTGATAGTGATCAATGTGTTAATCTCTTGCGTGATATTACTCATCTTGTGCATTCAAATGTTAAACTTTTAGCTCAAGAAGCTCAAGATTTAGGATTCACTCCTCCTGTCACTAGTGTGGAACCTTCTTCCATTCCTTTACCTAGAATTCCTACTTATACTCATCCTTTGGTGACTACAATGGTTCCCTCTCTTCCTATGAGTGTTCCTCATGTGTCCTTTCCTACATCACAACCTTCCTATCATAATGTTCCTTTTACTTATTCCAATCCTCTTCCAATTGTGGTTCCAAGTGTTCCTCCAGTTGTGTCTTCCATTCCTACTACTTCATACACTTTAACTAGTGTTTCTAATGTTGCTATGCCTCTTATTTCATCTAATGATTCAACAATCATCAGTTTGGCTCAAACCATGTGCTCTTTACAACAACTTGCATCCTTGACTCAATCCAAGTTTAGTATTCCTACATGTGATATGGGAAGTCCTTTATCCCTAGACATCATTCGCGCTCCTATTCCTCAGCAAGCTGATATGCCTCATCTTGAGAATTACAATGGTAAGGTAGACCCTATTACTCATGTTAAAACATTTCAAATCCTTTGTAGTGACTATGCTCATGACCATAGGATTTTAGCCAAGTTGTTTTCTATAACTTTTCGTGACAAGGCCTTACAATGGTATTGTTCCTTGCCTCCTTATTCTATTGATTCCTTTCCAAAACTTGATAATTCCTTTATTCAACAATTTCAAAATAACATTGGTTTGCAAGTGTCCTTGACTAATATGATGCATTATAAATAGAATATTAAGGAAAAATTGACTGAACTCATTGGTAGATTTGCATGCTCAGATTTCTTATCCTATTCCTGATATGGATATTCAATGTATGTTTATTTCAAATCTACAAAAGGATATTAGAGATAAGATTCTTCTTACTGAATTTACCTCTTTTCAACAACTTTGTACAATACTTCATCATTATCAATTACAGGTGAGTCAATTTGAGAGCAACACTCCAATGGCTCCTGTTCTAGTTGATAAGATTGATGCTGCTCCTAATCAAAACAAATTCCAAAATCTCAACAACTATGTCAAGATAAATCAACAAGTGAATATAGTTGCTGATCAAGTTGTTGTTGCATCCCACAATGCCACTTCTACATCCACTTCTTTTCATCTGAATCATATGTTTACCCCTCTCTCTAAATCTTTAAATTCTATTTTGAATAGGTTGTTAACTACCAATATGATTACTTTACCTCCTATTCAGCCTCTTTTACTTGCTACAGTGGCACCCAAATCCTTTGATCCTAAAGTCTTTTGTCAATATCATTATCAGAATGGCCATGATACTGAGAAATGCTATTCTTTAAAATATAAGGTCCAAGACTTAATCAATTATAATGCTTTATCTGTTGATAATTTTGATGGTAGTGGGAACAAATATTGTTATAATATCTTAGAGGGGGGGTAAATCAGTTAGATTAGTTATCCTATAGTCCCAAATACAAAGATGTACGTTAAAAAACAATTCAAACAAATATTCAAACTCTGCCTTTTTCTAATTCCTCTCCATACTATTTTTGCTTCTCTTTCTTTGATTTTCATATACAACCTTCTCTCCCTTTGACAACAATGCCAAATAAAACATAGAATAGCTCTAAGTATCCAAGTAACCTAGTTTGTACATATCAATGCCTTCAGTGTATAGATTTCAGTTTGTGCATATTCAATCTTTCACAACTTTAGCCAAAATCCAAAGTGTGAGCTATGTGCATCAACATGAATGATCTTCTTATAAGAATAGGTTGATTCAACCTTATGATCACCTTAGTGACCAATAGATAGGGGATAGACCCCAAGTCTAGTCCTCAAGTATTCAAATGTATCCTTCGGTAATGGTTTAGTAAATATATCAGCAAGTTATTCCTTAGATGTTACATATTCGAGTTGTACTTGCTTCTCTTGAGCTTGTTCTCTCAAGTAGTGATACTTGATTGATATATGCTTTGTCTTTGAATGCATCACATGATCCTTTGAAATATTTATAGCACTTTCTATCATCTTATTAGAAACTTTGTTTAGACATTTGTAAGCTTTAATCTTAGTATAATATCCTAAGAATATTCCTTCATCACCTTTAAAGTCAAATTTTCCATTCTTATCATCTTTCAGAATACAACACTTGCTACCAAAAAATCTAAAATAACTTACACTCGGTGTATATCCAAACCATAACTCGTAAGGTGTCTTGTTTGTGTCTTTCTTTAGTTGAACTTGGTTCAGTACATATACAGTTGTGCTAACTACCTCTCTCTAGTACATTTGTGCAACATTCTTCTCAATCATCAAGGTTCTAGTACAATCAATAATGGATCTGATGAAGGGTGCTCCCCTTAATACCACAAACACATAACAGAAATAGAGAAACAACAATAATTTGCAAGAACAAAAAATGGGCTTCTTATTATCTCCACAAGTGTGGAATTACAAATTTCAGAATTACAATATGAAAGCCACACAGGAATTCCCTTTACAATATTCTGTAGGAAAAATCCTCAAATTATTACCCAGATCTACCCAGAACTATTCCGAACTGCCTAAGACAACACTACGTGACTTCTTTATATAGGCAATTTCCACCGCCCGAGAAGGTTCTAGAAATTTAGCCCATAGGGCCGACCAAACTTAGAATTATTTTATTTTTCAATTTATTACATCAAAGTCAGCTCAAAATAACTTTTGAAACCTGAACATAAATTTTGAAGAAAAATTGTTTCCCGCCATTTCAGGTGGCCTAACTTCCAAAGACCATAAGTCATCACCAGTTGCTTTGATTGACTATTATGACCCCAATTCAGAAAGGGTACAAGGAGATCTACAATGCCTAAATTAAGCCTGCTTCATTCAGCCAAAAATTTGACCTCATCCAAGGCCTCAAAAGCCTTCAAAACTGAGTTCAAAGTTTCTGTACCCTGCTGCCAATACCAAAATCTTCAATATCTTCAAAACTATACCTAATCTAGCCACAAAACTTTACTCGCAGACTGATATGACTAAGATGAACCTCCACATGTGAAATCAAAATATTCCAAGATCATATGACCAACTTACTAAAAATAGAAAGTTTCCATAAATAGTAGCTCTACACAAGATAGCTCTTATTGAATACAAAAACAAAAATATTTTTGGGTGATGCAAGATTGCTCTTACACCCAGGATGCTCCGGCATTAGGATCTGTTTCTCCTTTCAGCAATTTCATTCTGTTGTGGTGTTCTTGGTGGAGAAACCTATCTTTTATACCATGCTCATTACATAAGTTACTGAATTCATCTGAAACAAACTCACCTCCTCTATCAGACCTTAAGCATTTTAGTTCCTTCCTAGTTTCTTTTCTCTACTTTATCCTTATACCATTTAAAGGGTTTGAATGCCTCATATTTTTCTTTTAAGAACATAACAGTCATCAGTCTAGTATAGTCATCAAAAAACAAAATAAAGTATCTATCACTAGAATAGCTTTCAGTTGTCATGAGACCACATAATTCGGTGTGAACCAACTCCAAAATTCTTTTAGATGAGTAGTCCTTACTTTTAAAACTAGATTTTTTCATTTTCCCTTTTTGACATTGATGACACATAACATGATCAGGTTTTGCAAGTTTAGGCAATCCCCTAACTTTTCTCTTTTTCCTGATCTTAATCATGTTATCAAAATTTACATGACATAACCTCTTATGCCATAACTAGGCATCTTCATTTTTCACCAGTAAACATGAATTCTCAGTATTGTCAAGATAAAATAAGTTACCTTTTGATTGTCCTCCTGTTCTGAAAAGCTTTCCATTTTCATCATAGATTTTCACTTTCTTTCTTTCAAATGCCACTCGGTGACTTGAGTTATTAAGTAGTGCCACACTCAATAAATTGTAATTCAGTCCTTTTACCTAGTATTCATTATCACATATAATTTATCATTCAATAGAATAGATCCTTTTACTTTATCCATGTAAGGTGTATCATTACCTATTTTTACTGATCCTCCATTATAATGCTCAAGATGTTCAAACTTTTTTTCATCACCACGAATGTGATGTTTACAACCACTATCAATGATCCAAGTATGATTTTTACTAACTTTAGAATGAGTGTTGTTTCTACATACCTTTCCTCCTCTTCTAAATCATCTTTCATTGCAACAAACACTACCTCAAAATCATCATCAGTCTCAGTGTCTGTGTCCTCATCTTCAACCAAATAGCATGCCTTTTTGCCTTTATCTTTGTTATCTTGGCTATCTTTTTTGTATTTTCGGTAACCTCTATTATTTCTTCTTCCGTAGCTTCCATCCCCAAACTGATCTTTTCCTTTATCTCCCTCTTTCCTGTTAGGACATCTAGCAGCAATATGGCCTACTTCTTTATAGTTAAAACAAGCTAAAGGTAACTTTCCCTTATATCTACCTTTACCTTTGGGCAGTCTCAGGCCATAAGAAGTTCAAGTTCATGAAGATCATCATCAATATTACTATCACTATCATTCCTTTTATTATGTCTACTACTAGATTTACCGATCTTTAGAGAAGACATAATAGTAGACTCAACAGACAATACAACACTATTATCAAAGTTAGTCAACTCAAAAGTTGTTAATTTACCAATTAGACTATCAAGAGTAAGAGTGCTACCAAGTGCATACCTCATTTCATGAATGGAAGATATTTTGATTGCATAAGAAGGCACTAAGGTTCTTAGTATCTTACTTACCATTGTATCTTCATAAATGACACCACCAGCTCCTTAGATAGCATTGACTACCTTTTTGATTCGGTTTGTGTATAGTGTAATATTTTCTCCTCCCTTCATTTTCATATCATCAAATCTTCCTCTCAAGCTTTTAACTTTGGCTCTCATCACATTTGCATCACCACCATAGACTAGATAAAGCTTATCCCACATTCCCTTTGTAGTAGTGCAAGCCTTGACATCCTCAAATTCAGCATCAGATAGAGCAGTAGCAACAATCTCTATCATAGTAATATTATGTTCATGTCAGTCTCTCAATTGATCAAGGGTTAAGGGTCTAGTCATCAATTGAATGTAGCCATTGTTAAGTAAAGTTGTAGAAGAATCTCTGATTCTAGATATGTGAAGTTTCATCCAGCTTTATCATGTAGTAAACTTGTCCTTGTTTAGCTTTGGCACTTCCCTATTATACATCTTGTAATCTTTTTGCTAAAGTCCTTAAAAATCTGTTCCAAGAAAACAATAAGCTCTGATACCAATTGTTAGAATAATTGAGAGGGGTGGTGAATCAGTTAGATTAGTTATCCTACAGTCCCAAATACAAAGATGTACCTTACAAAATAATTCCAATAAATTATGCAACTCGGTAACATAAATATCAATCTATCTCTATTCTTTTACCAATTTCCAGTTAAATAGCCAATTCTGATTACCGACCAAATCAATTATGTAGTATGTAAAGTATGAAAGCAAAACAATTTTCACAAATAACACATAGCACAATGATTTAACATGGAAACCCTATTAAGGGAATAACCACCTAGGACCAATAACCCAAAATAATTCACTCTTTCGAAGTGAGCTTGGTGAAGAGCCAACCTTGTTAAAGGTTACAATCACACTGTTAGGTGTGACCTTGTTTGAGGATTTAACACTAACCATTAACTTTTGACCAGCATTCACTATGGGGTCATTAAGATAACGATGTGCATTCTCTGACTGACATGGGGCAGAATAAAAGACTTGTTGGAAATTTGGTTGAGTTAGTTATCTAGATGTTGTCATTATGGAAACATATAGTCTATATGAAGACCACAGATGCTAGAGAGCAAGTATGACAGAGCGCAAAGCAAAATTATCTTAGTATGAAGTAGTATTTTCCCACTATACCCATAGATAGTTTTGATTGGTGTTGTTGATTGAAGTAAGTTCAGTACTTGTGCACTTGAACATAGATACTATCATGACTATTGAAGACTCATCTAAGAGAACAAGTTTGTATGACATGTACAAAAGAAGTTACGATAATTTTACTAAAGACAGTGTAAAATTGATAGGACAGAATATGAAGACAGAATTGGTAAAGAGTTAAGGGATTATTTTGTTTATCAAAATAATGTCTTAATAACATAAAGGGATGACATCCTAGATGTTAACTCTTGGGTAAATATTTATTTTGTAATTAGCACATGTGGAGCCGACTGTAAGAGTTATTATTCTTAATAACTTGTATGAATGTAAGGCATATGAAATGTGAAGTATGAATGTGTGAATGAATGAACAAGTATATAGAAGCTAATGTAAAGTGAATGTATATGTGAAGTGAAGTTCTGACAACAGATCAAGCAAGTATAAGGTTATGTACCTTGCCCTATTTTGTAATTAGTAATTAGTGTATATTACTTGTTTGGGTAGTGGGCTTATCTTGTAATCATATTTTGTACTACCAACTCTTAGCAAGGTTGAGGCTTCTAAAAAGGCCTATAGTCCCTTAATCAGGATTGAGACACTATATGTATGTAATAGGCTCCTAATAGGGTCAACATGCTTAATAGGATACTTTTGATTAGTGGACCTTTGTGGGTACCAACCCCACTGTGGTTTTCCCTTGGCTAGGGTTTCCTTGAGAACAAATAATGTGTTATGAGTTCAATTGCATTATTGTTATACATGTTCTTTAGTTTACTATGTTATGCATGTGTTAAGATAATCTGTTATATCCATAATTGGGTGAAAAGAAAAGTTTGCAGAATACTGATTCACCCCCTCTCTTAGTATTATCTATTTCTAACAATTGGTATCAGAGCTTAGTTACTTGGAAAAGAATCATTCAGAGGAAGCCTAGTAGCTTGAGTAAGATCTATATGGATATGGATTAGCTACAGAAGAATCTTGAAGAAGCTCTTGAATAGATTGATATGCTTATTGATGAAAGAGATACTCTAAAAGAAAAATATGATGATGCAAAGAACCTTATTGAGAAATTGAAAAAGAAGTTGGAAGAATTGAAATCAGAAAAGGAATCTACAATTCAAGTTGAAGATTGTGATGACAAGTTGGAAAAATAAAATGAGATCCTTAAACATGAATTGAAGATAGTAAATCTGAAGTTGAGTTTGAAATATGGAAATGTCAAGAATGAAGCAAATCAGAAATCTGAAAATGAAAGTCTGAAATATGACAAAGAAGATCTGAAATCTAAACTTAGTAAAGTGACATATGAACTTGAGAAAGATAAATTACAGTATGCAAAACTTAAAAGATACAATACAATTGTGAAAGGTGAATTGATTTAGTCTAAGCAAAAACTTGAGAAGCTATATTCTTCTAGCGGAAAGATTGATGAACAAGTGTCTTATCAAAAGCCATTCTATGATAAAACTAGTCTTGGATTTAGCACATCTAAAGTAAGTGAAGAAAGAAAAGAACTAGATCTGAAAGTTTATGAAAGCACAGAAGAAAAGAAATCAGATGAAGCAAGAAAATTTGAAGACACACCCAAAGAAGAACCACCTAAGCAAGAAGAATCATCTAAAGGTACGCAAAGATAAGTTAAAGGTATATGTTTTGCATGTAACACTTATGGTCATATGAAGAAAGATTGTACAGGTAAGTAATTTAAACCTTTTAATGGATATTGTTATAATTGTGATGGATTTGGACATAGAGCTATTGAATGTAGAAAGCCTAAATTTAATGTGAATGATAATAGTAGAATGTTTAGAAATACTAACCATGTAGATAAGAAACCTATTGATGATATGAATAAGAAAAATGGAGTAATATGTTATAGATGCAACAAAGCTGGACACATTGCTAGGAATTGTAGATCACAAATCAATCAGACTGGACCGAGACATGGAAAGAATCGAATAGTTTGTCAAATATGCATCATGTTTGTTCATATAGCAAGGTTTTACAAAATGAATAACATGAGAAACCATAATCCTAGAAGTTATACAAAGATAAATGAGAATGCAAGCAATAGTCAAAAGGGATGATGTAGTAATTTAGAAGATGTAAAGTTTGTTAAAGCCACAGAACAAGGTGATACAATTGGCACTGAAGGTAATAAAAAAGGAGAAGTATTAATTGGTAAGAGTGAATCTCTTCCTAGCTCATCTAAAAGCACTTAATCTATGAAAAATTTATTAGGATAGGAACTTAGGATAATGTAGAAGTTAGTATAGGATTAATTGAGTCTTGTGCGGTTAATGCAAGGTATTATATGATGTATTAATGCTATGGTTAAGAGCGCATAAGATAATATTATTTTTTGCGAGATCGCAAGAAGTTTTAAGTTGTGTAGGCAAGTAGGAACAGACTTTTGAAAAGAAGTGGCAAAAGAATTGAATGTGATGTTAGGATGTTGTAAGATTGAAAGGGTAAAAGGTTATGATCGGTATTATTTGATCACTAAAGTGAATACAAGTGTGAAGGAGACCAAAGACCAGTGATTGAAAGTAGTTTGCAAGGATTTGGTGAAAGAATTTGGTGCCAGATCTACGCAAGGCCTAAATAGTGAAATCGAGGTATTTTACTAAGCAGATCTATAAATCAGTTAGAATAATTGCAGAAAAGATGGATGTTTCTTTGGTTCATAATATTAGAGATAAAAAGAGGCCTAAGATCAAAAGGGAACTAGTTTAACCCTTAGAAGAAGACCCTAAGCTAGCTTTCTCATTCGTACCAGATGAAGTTGTTCATTTAGAAAATGTGAGAAGTTATTTGGCCTATAAAATTGAAACTCTCGGTGACAGTGATTTTATAAAAGAGTACGAGAAGATCTACAATCATGATATGTCATTGAAAATAGGGTGTAAACATCTGAAAGAAAATGAAATCATAAATTACTCTTTACAATATGAATTTGATGATCAAGAATGTACTAAGATAATTCTAAGTAGAATTCATAATGGGAAGTTTTGGTTGGATGATAGAGTCATAGACATAACTGCTGACCTAATTCATGAAGTTATTGGACTATCTAAATCTAGAGTCATACCATTCAATGAAAAGAATGTGAAGAAAACTATGTTAGATAATACTAAATCATCTTACAATGGCAGAGGTATAGTAATTAGTAAGATACAATAAGATGATGTTAGATATTTGTGCAAGATCCTTATAGCTAAGATTTGTGCTAATTCAAGAGAAGATGACACGGCAGCAGGAATGATCCATGCAACCTATTTAATGTGTGTTGACAAAGTGCAAATTGATATGTGTGAAATCTTGAGAATACAACTATTTGAGAACCTTGAGAAGATAAAGAAAACTAAGAACTCCTAGTTGATTCTCATCATTGATTACTTATATGTTTTTCCATTTGTTATGAAGATTTCCATACACTATTGGTGTAGATTGGAATGATGTTCAAGACACAATTGAAAGGATTAACGAAGTATACATGAGACATGTTATTGACAAAGTAAATGAGAGTGCAGTATTGGTGATAAAAACATTTCAAAATTTGATGAAAAATAGATCAAGGATCCCTAAGTCAATTGTTCAAAAATACAAGAATGAGATATGTTTTATGGTTGATAGTGACTTTTCATACATTGAGGCAGTTGAACCTAGAATTGAGTTCATAGACCCTCTTGGCTATGAAATATCTGAATCTGAAGAAAAAGAGTATGTGAGCAAGTTACTCAAATGTAAATTGGATACTCACATCAATAGGTTTGGGACTTTTGAGGAGAACTTCAACTCTGCAATGTCTATCCAAGAAGAAAAATATTGTAATAGGAGAGTTGATAGCACAATAAAGAAAACTCTAAAAGATACAGGATTGACAAAACAAGAATTTGAGATAGCCAAGCAATAGCAGCAACAATTAGAGACATTGGATAGAAGGAAGTTTTGTCTATCCCACCCTTATCAGCAGTGGAAACATGAAATTTGCAGTTTAAAGTGAAAGTTGAGCTAGAAGAACAAGAAGTGAGGAAGTCCACTAGATTAACTCCACCAAGAAAAAGGATGAAAGAAATGGCTACCAAACTGGGAAAACGATAGAAAATAATAGTTCCACCAGTACAAAGAAAGGTTTCAGAAATCAAAGATGATGATGACACCCAAAAGAAGAAGAAGTCATGGAAACCTAAGATTGAGAAAGTAAATGAATAGATCATTCATGATGGTGACATTTCTAAGATGAACAAGTACTATGATCTCTATAACTACTATGAAAGATTAAATTTGGAGCATGTAGTTGTCAGTCATTTGATTTTAGTAGACAAAAAATTTGACTCTATTCAAGGTAAGATATCAGATGATTTGTTTGAGAAATTGATTAATAGAAAGAAGAGAGCAGTAGAAGAAGACAATAAGATCAGAGAACATCTTGTGAGAAGACTTTGTGAAATAAGAGATGAAGAACACTTCAAGGTAATAATGAAAGAAATTGTAACCCATCTAAGGACTAATAGAAGAACCATTCTGATTATGGGAGGAAATTATGAAGAAATTAATGAAGAAACAAAGGAAGAAATAGTGAAGGTAATGATAGCTAGTAGTGGAGAACACTCTAGTGTAGCAGAGGTAGCAAACAAGAAGAAGAAGCTAAGAAGCAGAGGAGTCCCTCTCTACTATTAGTAAATATTGAGGATGAATCAATGGATGTGGAGGGTACTAAGATTACATTAGATAGTGATGAAAATCTCTTCACTAATTTGGAAAACATTGTTGACAATTCGGCCCTAGAAGATCAGGACAGAGCAAGTGAAAAATAAAAAGAAACTGAGTTAGAAGAAGAAAAGTAGAGAGAGATCCCACCTAGTATTGAGATTCAAGGACATCAAGAAACCCCTACTAAAGAGGAAATTAGTTGCACTCCTGTAGTTACAAAGAAATCAGAGATTGGATCCTTACTTGAAAGCTTTGGAAAAGAAGTTGATGATGTTGATCAGATGGAATTGATCACATCTTTAAATAAAATAATTGGAAAGAATAAGAAGGAAAAAAGCCTTGAAGGATATTTACTAGAATTAACAAAGAAGTTACAAAGTGTTGTAACCAATCATATAATAGATGCAGACCCACTAGAAAGAGCAAGGAAAGCTATGAATGAGTTTGATAGTGAGTTCACTAACTTATCCGATATTGCTAAACTGAAGGCTCAGGCAACCTATGAGTCTAAGATATTTCATGAGATAAGTCAGAATATAAGAGATGATATTGCTAACTTAGATGTATGCATAAATGACCTTAGAAGGAATTTGGACAAGGGAAAAGCTTTGAACATTCAGTGTACAAAATCAGAGAACCTTGTATCTGAGGTATTGGAGAAGATTATGGCTAAAGAAGCTAAAATTCAGACAGAAATAAACTTGTTAGCTAGTCCTAACATGAAAATTTTGGACATTGAGAAGAAAATAAGTGATGAAAAGGAAAAAAAAGGACAAGGTTTTCTCTTTTAAGAGAGCAGATCTCTATAAAGATAAGCATTATTGAAGGACAATTAGATGAATGCCTTTCATCTAAGACATCTTTTTTGATGTTTAGCTTTGCTAAGCTTCACGCATGTGAGATTGCATCCTATGGATTGTGTGCACTACTCGGTGTTGCAAATTCCATTAGGAAGGCTTGGGAGAAGGAGTTAGAGAACATTAAAGTAAATTTTGTAGATTGTGTTTCAAGCCTACTAGCCTTGAAATTCCAAATCAAGGTATACATTTTGGAACCACAGTTTTGACACCCTTTATTTTTTTCATTGTTGTCAAAGGGGGATAGATATATATAGCAAAAAAAATATATGTATAAGTATATGATAAGAATGTATATTCTTATGGGGAGCATTTATATGATATATATGGAGTTATAAGGACAACAAATATATTCATGGCCACAAATTTGAGTTTTTGAAGTTTTGAGACTTAGCCAAATTTCTCATATGTTGCCACTAATGACAAAGGGGGAGATTGTTGGATATTTGGCTGAGTTAGTTATCAAGATGTTTTCATTATGGAAACATATAGTCTACATGAAGACTGTAGATGCCAGAGACCAAGTATGATAGAGGGCAAAGCAAAATTGTCTTAGTATGAAGTAATATTTTCCTAGTGTACCCAGACACAATTTTGATTGGTGATGTTAATTGGAGTAAGGTCAGTGCTTGTACACTTGAAAATAGATACTATGATGACTATTGAAGACTCATCTAAGAGCACAAGTTTGTATGACATGTATGGAAGAAGTTATGACAATTTTACTGAAGACAATGTTAAACTAACAGGACAGAATATGAAGACGGAATTGGTAAAGAGTTAAGGGATTATTTTGTTTATCAAAATAGTGTCTTAATAATGTAAAGGGATGACATCCTAGATGTTAACCCTTGGGTAAATATGTATTTTGTAATTAGCTCATGTGGAGCCGACTTTAAGAGCTATTATTCTGAATAACTTGTATGAATGTAAGGCATATGAAATGCAAAGTAGGAATGTGTGAATGAATGAACAAGTATATAGAACTGAATGTAAAGTGAATGTATATGTGAATTGAAGTTGGGATAGAAAAGAAAGAAAATATAAGGTTATGTACCTTGCCCTATTTTGTAATCATTAATTAGTGTATATTACTTGTTTGGGCAGTCGACTTATCTTGTAATCATATTTTGTACTACCAACTCTTAGCAGGTTTGAGGCTTATAACAAGGCCTATAGTCCCTTAATCAGGACTGAGACACTATATGTATGTAATAGGCTCTTAACAAGATCAACATCCTTAATAGCATCCTTTCGATTAGTGGATCTTTGTGGGTACCATCGCCACCGGGGTTTTCCCTTGGCTAGGGTTCCATCAAGAAAAAATAATGTGTTATGATTTCATTTGCTTTATTGTTATACATGTTCTTTAGTTTACTATGTCATGCATGTGTTAAGATAATCTCTTATATCCATAATTGGGAGAAAAGAAAAGTTTGAAAAATACTAATTCCCCCCCCACTCGCCACCCCTCTCAGTATTATCTATTTCTAACAGTTGGTATCAAAGCTTAGCTACCTAGAAAAGAATCATTCAGAAGAAGCCTAGTAGCTTGAGTAAGATCTACATGGATATGGATCGGCTATAGAAGAATCTTCAAGAAGCTCTTGAATAGATTGATATGCTTACTAATGAAAGAGATACTTTGAAAGGAAAATATTATGATGCAAAGAACCTTATTGAGAATTTGAAAAAGAAGTTGGAAGAATTAAAATCAGAAAAGGAATCTACAATTCAAGTTGAAGATTGTGATGACAACTTGGAAAAAGAAAATGAGATCCTTAAACATGAATTGAAGATAGTAAATCTGAAGTTGAGTTTGAAAGATGGAAATGAAAATAATGAGGCAAATTTGAAATCTGAAAATGAAAGTCCAAAATCTGAGAAAGAAGATATGAAATCTAAACTTAGTAAAGTGACATCTGAACTTGAGAAAGGTAAATTACATTATGTAGAACTTAAAAAATACAATACAATTGTGAAAGGTGAATTGATTTAGTCTAAGCAACAACTTGAGAAGCTATATTCTTCTAGTGGAAAGATTGATGAACAAATATCTTATCAAAAGCCATTCTATGATAAAACTAGTCTTGGATTTAACACATCTAAAGTAAGTGAAGAAAGAAAAGAACCAGATCTGAAAGTTTCTGAAAGCACAAAAGAAAAGAAATTTGATGAAGACAGAAAATCTAAAGACACAACCAAATAAGAACCACCTAAGAAAGAAAACTCATCTAAAGGTATGCAAAGAGACTTTAAAGGTATATGTTTTGCATGTAACAATTTTGGTCATATCAAGAAACATTGTACAGGTAAGTAATTTAAACCTCTTAATGGATATTGTTATAATTGTGATGGATTTGGTCATAGAGCTATTGAATGTAGAAAGCCTAAATTTAATATGAATGATAATAGTAGAATGTTTAGAAATACTAACCATGCAGATAAGAAACCTACTGATGATATGAATAAGAAAAATGGAGTAATGTGTTATAGATGCAACAAAGCTAGACACATTCCCAGGAATTGCAAATTGCAAATCAATCAGACTGGACGGAGACATGGAAACAATGGAATAGTTTGTCAAATATGTAGCATGTTTGGTCATACAGCAAGGTTTTATAGAATGATTAAAATGAGAAACCCTAATCCTAGAAGTTATACAAAGAGAAATGAGAATGAAAGGAACAATCAAAATGGATGCTGTAGTAATCTAAAAGATGTAAAGTTTGTTAAAGCCACAGAACAAGGTTATACAATCAGCACTGAAGATAATCAACTAGGAGAAGTATTAATTGGTAAGAGTGGATCTATTCCTAGATGATCTCAAAGCACTTAATCTATGAAAAATGTATTAGAATAGGAACTTAGGATAATGTAGAAGTTAGTATAGGATGAATTGAGTCTTACGCAGTTAATGCAAGGTATTATATGATGTATTAATGCTATGGTTAAGAGTGCATAAGATAATATTATGTTTTGTGAGATCGCAAGAAGTTTTAAGTTGTGTAGGCAAGCAGGAACAAACTTTTGAAAATAAGCAGAAAAATAATTGAATGTGATGTCAGAATGTTGTAAGATTGAAAGGTTAAAAGGTTATGATCATTATTATTTGATCACTAAAGCAAATACAAGTGTGAATGAAAATAAAGAGCAGTGATTGAAAATAGTTTGCAAGGATTTGGTGAAAGAATTTGGTGTCAGATCTAGGCAAGTCCTAAATCATGAAATCAAGGTATTTTACTAAGCAGATCTATAAATCAGTTAGAATAATTGCAGAAAAGATGGATGTTTCTTTGGTTCACAATATTAGAGATAAGAACAGGCTTTAGATCAAAAGGGAACTAGTTGAACCCTTAGAAGAAGACCCTAAGTTAGCTTTATCATCTGTAACAAATGAAGTTCTTCATTTAGAGAATGTTAGAAGTTATTTGGCATGCAAACTTGAAATTCTCAGTGACAATGATTGTACAAAAGAGTATGAGAAGATCTACAATCAGGATATGTCATTGAAAATAGGGTTTGAACATCTAAAAGAAAATGAAATTATAAAGTACTCTTTACGATATGAATTTGATGATGAATAATGTACTAAGATAATTCTAAGCAAAATTCATAATAGGAAGTTTTGGTTAGATGACAGAGTTATAGACATAACTGCTAACCTAATTCATGAAGTTACTAGACTATCTAAATCTAGAGTCATACCCTTCAATGAAAATAATGTGAAGAAAACTGTGTTAGCTAATACTAAATCATCTTATAATGGTAGATGTATAGTAATTAGCCAGATACAATAGGATGATGTTAGATATTTGTGCAAGATCCTTATAGCTAAGTTTTGTGCTAATTCAAGAGAAGATGACATGGTAGCTGGAATGATCCATGCAGCCTATTTAATGTGTGTTGACAAAGTGCAAGTTGAGATGTGTGAAATCTTGAGAATACAACTATTAGAGAACTTGGAGAAGATAAAGAAAACTAAGAACTCCCAGTTTAGATTCTCATAATTGATTACTTATATGTTTTTCCATTTGTTAAGAAGATTTCCATACACTATTGGTGAAGATTGGAATGATGGTCAAGACACAATGGAAAGGATTAACAAAGGATACATGAGACATGTTATTGACAAAGTAAATGAGAGTGCAGTATTGGTGATAAAAACATTTCAAAATTTGATGAAAAATAGATCAAGGATCCTTAAGTCAATTGTTGAAATATACAAGAATGAGATATGTTTTATGGTTGATAATGACTTTTCATAAATTGAGGCAGTTGAACCTAGAATTGAGTTCATAGACCCTCTTGGCTATGAAATATCTGAATCTGAAGCAAAAGAGTATGTTAGCAGGTTACTCAAATGTAAATTGGTTACTCACAAGAATAGATTTGGGACATTTGAGGAGAACTTCAACTCCGCAAAGTCTATTCAACAAAAAAAAATAGTCTAAGAGGAGAGTTGACAGCACAATAAAGAAAATTCTAAAAGGTACATGATTAACATAAGAAGAATTTGAGATACCCAAGAAAATAGTAGCAGTAATTAGAGACATTGAACATAAGGAAGTTTTGTCTATCCCACCATTATCAGTAGTGGAAACATGAAATTTGTAGTTTAAAGTGAAAGTTGAGCTAGAAGAACAAGAAGTGAGGAAGTCCACCAGATTAACTCCACCAGGAAAAAGGATGAAAGAAATGGCTACTGGACTAGGAAAAAGAGAGAAAACAATAGTTCCACCAGTACAAAGAATGATTGTAGAAATCAAAGATGATGATGACACCCAAAAGAAGAAGAAGTCATGGAAACCTAATATTGAGAAAGTAAATGAATAGATCATTCATGATGGTGACTTTTCTAAGATGAACAAGTACTATGATCTCTATAACTACTCTGAAAGATTAAATTTGAAGAATGTAGTTGTTAGGCATTTGATTTTAGTAGAAAACAAATTTGACTCTATTCAAGGTAAGATACTAGAGGATTTTCTTGAGAAATTGATTAAAAGAAAGAAGAGAGAAGTAGAAGAAGACAATAAGATCAGAGAACATCTTGTGCGAAAAATTTGTGAAATAAGAGATGAAGAACACTTCAAGGTAATAATGAAGGAACTTGCAACCCATCTAAGGACTAAGAGAAGAACCATTCTAATTATGGGAGGAAATTATGAAGAAATTAATGAAGAAACAAAGAAAGAAATAGTGAAGGTAATGATAGCTAGTATTGGAGAACACTCTAGTGTAGCAGATGTAGTAGAACAAATAGCAGAAGTTGATAAGAAGAGGAGGCCCTCTCCACTATTAGTAAATATTGAGGATGAATCAATGCATGTGGAAGGTACTAAGATTACATTAGATAGTGATGAAAATATCTTCACTAATTTGGAAAACATTGTTGACAATTCACCCCTAGAAGATCAGGACAAAGCAAGTGAAAAAGAAAAAGAAATAGAGTTAGAAGAAGAACAACAGACATAGATCCCACCTAGTATTGAGATTCAAGGACATAAAGAAACCCCTACCAAAGAGGAAATCAGTTGTACTACTGTAGTTACAAAGAATCAGAGATTGGATCCTTACTTGAAAGCTTTGGAAAAGAAGTTGATGATGTCGATCAGATGGAATTGATCACATCTTGAAATAAAATAATTGGAAAGAATAAGAAGGAAAAAAGCCTTGAAGGATCTTTACTGGAATTAACAGAGAAGTTACAAAGTGTTGTAACCAATCATATAACAGAGGCAGACCTGCTAGAAAGAGCAAAGAAAGTTATGAATGAATTTGACAGTGAGTTCACTAACTTATTTGATATTGCTAAAGTGAAGGCTCAGGCAACCTATCAGTCTATGATATTTCATGAGATAAGTCAGAATATGATAAATGATATTGCTAACTTAGATGTATGCATAAAAGACCTTAGAAGGAATTTGGATAGACGAAAAGATTTGTACATTCAGTGTACAAAATTAGAGAACCTTTTATCTGAGGTATTGGAGAAGATTACAGCTAAAGAAGCTAAAATTCAGACAGAAATAAACTTGTTAGCCAGTCCTAACATGAAAATTTTGGACATTGAGAAGAAAATAATTAATGTATATGATGAAATCAGGATTCTAAGTGATGAAAAGGACAAGAAAATGAGGAGGTTTTCTCTTTTAAGAGAGCACATCTTTGTCAAGATAAGCATTATTGAAGGACAGTTAGATGAATGCCTTTCATCTAAGACATCTTTTGAGAAGTTTAGCTTTGCTAACCTTCAAGCATGTGAGATTACATCCTATGGATTGTGTGCACTACTTATTGTTGCAAATTCCATTGGGAAGGCTTGGGAGAAGGAGTTAGAGAACATCAAATTAAATTTTGTAGATTGTGTTTCAAGCCTACTAGCTTTGCAATTCTGAATCAAGGTATACATTTTTGAACCATAGTTTTGACACCCTTTATTTTTGTCATTGTTGTCAAAGGGGGAGACATATATATAGCAAAAAATTTATATGTATATGTATATGATAAGAATGAATATTCTTAGGGGGAGCATTCATATGATGTATATTGAGTTATAAGGACAACAAATATATTCATGGCCACAATTTTGTGTTTTGAAGTTTTGAGACTTAGCCTATTTTCTCATATGTTGCCACCAATGACAAAGGGGGATATTGTTGGCAATTTGGCTGAGTTAGTTATCTAGATGTTGTCATTATAGAAAAATATAGTCTATATCAAGACTATAGATGCCAGAGACCAAGTATCACAGAGCGCAAAGAAAAATTGTCTTAGTATGAAGCAATATTTTCCTAGTGTACCCACAGACAGTTTTTGTTGGTGATATCGATTCAAGTAAGTTCAGTGCTTGTGCACTTGAACACAGATACTATCATGAATATTGAAGACTCATCTAAGAGAACAAGTTTGTATGACATGTACGAAAGAAGTTATGACAATTTTACTGAAGACAGTGTTAAGTTGATAGGACAGAATATGAAGACAGAATTGGTAAAGAGTTAAGGGTTTATTTTGTTTATCAAGATAATGTCTTAATAATGTAAAGTGATGACAGCCTAGATGTTAACCATTGGGTAAATATGTATTTTCTAATTATCTCATGTGGAGCCGACTGTAAGAGTTATTATTCTTAATAACTTGTATGAATGTAAGGGATATGAAATGCAAAGTAGGAATGTGTGAATGAATGAACAAGTATATAGAAGTGAATGTAAAGTGAACGTATATGTGAAGTCAAGTTGTGATAGCAGAGAAAGAAAGTATAAGGTTATGTACCTTGCCCTATTTTTTAATCTTTAATTAGTGTATATTACTTGTTTGGGAAGTGGGCTTATCTTGTAATCATATTTTTTACTACCAACTCTTAGCAGGGTTGAGGCTTATAATAAGGCCTATAGTCCCTTAATCAGGATTGAGACACTATATGTATGTAATATGCTCCTAACACGGTGAACATACTTAATAGCATACTTTTGATTAGTGGATCTTTGTGGGTACCATCCCCACCGGGGTTTTCCCTTGGCTAGGGTTTCCTAGAGAACAAATAATGTGTTATGAGTTCATTTTCTTTATTGTTATACATGTTCTTTAGTTTACTATGTTATGCATGTGTTAAGTTAATCTATTTTATCTATAATTGGGTGAAAAGAAAAGTTTGCGAAATACTGATTCACCCCCCCCCCCTTCTCAGTATTATCTATTTCTAATAGTTGGTATCAGAGCTTAGTTACTTGGAAAAGAATCATTCAAAGGAAGCCTAGTAGCTTGAGTAAGATATATATGGATATGGATCAACTATAGAAGAATCTTGAAGAAGCTCTTGAATAGATTGATATGCTTATTGATGAAAGATATACTCTAAAAGGAAAATATGATGATGCAAATAACCTTATTGAGAAATTGAAAAAGAAGTTGGAAGAATTGAAATCAGAAAAGGAATCTACAATTCAAGTTGAAGATTGTGATAACAATTTGGAAAAAGAAAATGAGATCCTTAACCATGAATTGAAGATAGTAAATCTGAAGTTGACTTTTAAAGTTGGAAATGGCAAGAATGAAGCAAATCTGAAATCTGAAAATGAAATTCTGAAATCTGAGAAAGAAGATCTGAAATCTAAACTTAGTAAAGTGACATCTAAACTTGAGAAAGCTAAATTACAGTATGCAAAACTTAAAAAATACTATACAATTATGAAAACTGAATTGATTCATTCTAAGCAACAACTTGAGAAGCTATATTCTTCTAGTGGAAAGATTGATGAACAAATGTCTTATAAAAAGCCATTCTATGATAAAATTGGTCTTGGATTTAACACATCTAAAGTAAGTGAAGAAAGAAAAGAACCAGATCTGAAAGTTTCTGAAAGCACAAAAGAAAAGAAATCTGATGAAGATAGAAAATTTGAAGACACACCCAAAGAAGAACCACCTAAGCAAGAAGAATCATCTAAAGGTATGCAAAGAGAATTTAAAGGTGTATGTTTTGCATGTAACACTTTTGGTAATATGAAGAAAGATTGTATAGGTAAGTAATTTAAACCTCTTAATGGATATCGTTATAATTGTGATGGATTTGGACATAGAGCTATTGAATGTAGAAAGCCTAAATTTAATGTGAATGATAATAGTAGAATGTTTAGAAATACTAACCATGCAGATAAGAAACCTACTGATGTTATGAATAAGAAAAATGGAGTAATATGTTATAGATGCAACAAAGCTAGACACATTGCCAAGAATTGCAGATCACAAATGAATCAGACTAGACCGACACATGGAAACAATGGAATAGTTTGTCAAACATGCAACATGTTTGGTCATGTGGCAAGGTTTTGCAGAATGAATAACATGAGAAACCCTAATCCTAGAAGTTATACAAAGAGAAATGAGAATGCCAGCAATAGTCAAAAGGGATGCTATAGTAATTCAGAAGATGTAAAGTTTGTTAAAGCCACAGACAAAGGTGATACAATCAGCACTGAAGGTAATCAAACAGGATAAGTATTAATTGGTAAGAGTGAATCTCTTCCTAGCTCATCTAAAAGCACGTAATCTATGAAAAATGTATTAGAATAGGAACTTAGGATAATGTAGAAGTTAGTATAGGATGAATTGAGTCTTGCATGGTTAATACAAGGTATTATATGATGTATTAAAGCTATGGTTAAAAGTGCATAAGATAATATTATGTTTTCTGAGATCGCAAGAAGTTTTAAGTTGTGCAAGGAAGCAAGAACAAACTTTTGAAAAGAAGCGACAAAAGAATTGAATGTGATGTGAGAATGTTGTAAGATTGAAAGGTTGAAAGGTTATGATAAGTATTATTTGATCACTAAAGAAAATAAAAGTGTGAAGGAGACCAAAGAGAAGTGATTGAAAGTAGTTTGCAAGGATTTGGTGAAATAATTTGGTGTTGGATCTACGCAAGCCCTAAATCATGAAATCGAGGTATTTTACTAAGAAGATCTATAAATCGGTTAGAATAATTGCAAAAAAGATGGATGTTTCTTTGGTTCACAATATTAGAGATAAGAATAGGCCTAAGATTAAAAGGGAGCCAGTTAAACCCTTAGAAGAAGACCCTCAGTTAGCTTTATCATCCATACCAGATGGAGTTCTTCATTTAGAGAATGTTAGAAGTTATTTGGCATGTAAACTTGAAACTCTCAGTGACAATGATTTTACAAAAGAGTATGAGAAGATCTACAATTAGGATATGTCATTCAAAATAAGGTTTGAACATCTGAAGGAAAATTCAATCATAAAGTACTCTTTACGATATGAATTTGATGATGAAGAATGTACTAAGATAATTCTGAGCAGAATTCATCATGGGAAGTTTTGGTTAGATGACAGAGTCATAGACATAACTGTTGACCTAATTCATGAAGTTACTAGACTATCTAAATTTGGACTCATACCCTTCAATGAAAAGAATGTGAAGAAAACTGTGTTAGATAATACTAAATCATCTTACAATGGAAGATGTATAGTAATTAACAAGATACAACAAGATGATGTTAGATATTTATGCAAGATCCTTACAGTTAAGTTTTGTACTAATTCATGAGAAGATGACATGGTAGCTAGAATGATCCATGCAGCCTATTTAATGTGCCTTGACAAAGTACAAGTTGATATGTGTGAAATATTGAGAATACAACTATTTGAGAACGTGGAGAAGATAAAGAAAACTAAGAACTCCCAGTTCAGATTCTCATAGTTGATTACTTATATGGTTTTCCATTTGTTAAGAAGATTTCCATACACTATTGGTGAAGATTGGGATGATGGTCAAGACATAATGGAAAGGATTAACAAAGTATACGTGAGACATGTTATTGACAAAGTAAATGAGAGTTCAATATTGGTGATAAAAATATTTCAAAATTTGATGAAATGAAAATAGATCAAAGGATCCCCAAGTCACTTGTTGAAAAATACAAGAATGAGATATGTTTTATGGTTGATATTGACTTTTCATACATTGAGGTAGTTGAACCTAGAATTGAGTTCATAGACCCTCTTGGCTATGAAATATCTGAATTTGAAGCAAAAGAGTATGTGGGCAGGTTACTCAAATGTAAATTGGATGCTCACATCAATAGGTTTGGGACTTTTGAGGAGAAATTCAACTCCACAAAGTCTATTCAAGAAGAAAAATAGTCTAAGAGGAGAGTTGACAGCACAATAAAGAAAATTCTAAAAGATACAAGATTAACAGAACAAGAATTTGAGATAGCCAAGCAAACATCAGTAGCAATTAGAGACATTGGATAGAAGGAAGTTTTGTCTATCCCACCCTTATCAGCAGTGGAAATAGGAAATTTGTAGTTGAAAGTGAAAGTTGAGCCAGAAGAACAAGAAGTGAGGAAGTCCACCAGATTAACTCCACCAGGAAAAAGGATGAAAGAAATGGCTACTAGACAGGGAAAAAGACAAAAAACAATTGTTCGACCAGTACAAAGAAAGATTGTAGAAATCAAAGATGATGATGACACCCAAAAGAAGAAGAATTCATGGAAACCTAAGATTGAGAAAGTAAATGAACAGATCATTCATGATGGTGATTTTTCTAAGATGAACAAGTACTATGATCTCTATAACTACTCAGAAAGATTAAATTTGGAGAATGCAGTTGTCAGGCATTTGATTTTAGAAAACAAGAAATTTAACTCTATTCAAGGTAAGATAACAGATGATTTGTTTGAGAAATTGATTAATAGAAAGAAGAGAGCAGTAGAAGAAGACAATAAGATCAGAGAACATCTTGTGAGAAAACTTTGTGAAATAAGAGATGAAGAACACTTCAAGGTAATAATGAAAGAACTTGCAACCCATCTAAGGACTAAGAGAAGAACCATTCTGATTATGGGAGGAAATTATGAAGATATTAATGAAGAAACAAAGGAAGAAATAGTGAAGGTAATGATAGCTAGTATTGGAGAACACTCTAGCGTAGCAGAGGTAGTGTAATAAGCAGTAGAAGCTGAGAAGTAGAGGAGTCCCTCTCCACTATTAGTAAATATTGACGATGAATCAATGCATGTGGAAGGTACTAAGATTACATTAGATAGTGATGAAAACCTCTTCACTAATCTAGAAAACATTGTTGACAATTTGGCCCTAGAAGATCAAGACAGAGCAAGTGAAAAAGAAAAAAAACAAAGTTAGAAGAAGAACAGAAGATGAAGATCCCACCTAGTATTGAGATTCAAGGACAGAAAGAAATTCCTACGAAAGAGGAAATCAGTTGTACTCCTGTAGTTACACAGAAATCAGAGATTGGATCCTTACTTGAAAGCTTTGGAAAAGAAGTTGATGATGTTGACCAGATGGAATTGATCACATCTTTAAGTAAAATAATTGGAAAGAATAAGAAGGAGAAAAGCCTTGAAGGATCTTTATTGGAATCAACAGAGAAGTTACAAAGTGTTGTAACCAATCAAATAATAGAGGCAGACCCACTAGAAAGAGCAAAGAAAGTTATGAATGAATTTGACAGTGAGTTCACTAACTTATCTGATATTGCTGAAGTGAAGGCTCAAGAAGCCTATGAGTGTAAGATATTTCATGAGATAAGTTAGAATATCAGAAATGATATTGCTAACTTAGATGTATGCATAAAAGACCTTAGAAGGAATTTGGACAGAGAAAAAGCTTTGTACATTCAGTGTAGAAAATCAGAGAACCTTGTATCTATGGTATTGGAGAAGATTATGGCTAAAGAAGCTAAAATTTAGATAGAAATAAAATTCTTAGCCAGTCCTAACATGAAAATTTTGGACAGTGAGAAGAAAATGATGAAATTAGGATTTTGAGTGATGAAAAGGACAAGAAAATGAGAAGGTTCGCTCTTTTAAGAGAGCACATCTCTATAAAGATAAGCATTATTGATGGATAGATAGATGATTGCCTTTCATCTAAGACATCTTTTGAGAATTTTAGCTTTGCTAACCTTCAAGCATGTGAGCTTGCATCCTATGGATTGTGTGCACTACTTAGTGTTGCAAATTCCATTAGGAAGGCTTGGGAGAAGGAGTTAGAGAACATCAAAGTAAATTTTGTAGATTGTGTTTCAAGCCTACCAACTTTTCTATTCTGAATCAAGGTATACATTTTGGAAACACAATTTTGACACCCTTTATTTTTGTCATTGTTGTCAAAGGGGGAGATATATATATATATATATATATATATATATATATATATATATATATATATATATATATATATATATATATATATATATATATATATATATATATATATATATATATATATATATATATATATATATATATATATATATATATATATATATATATATAGCAAAAAATGGATATATATAGCAAAAAATAGTAAATTGCAATTGGAAAGATTGAAGCATCTGAAACCCTATCAAATTTAATGGATCAAAGATGAGCATACACTCCTGGTAAGTGAACAATGTTATCTAAATTTGAAAATAGGGGAATACTATGATAAGGTGTTGTGTGATGTAGTGCCGATGGATTGTTGTCATATTTTGTTGGGTAGACCTTGGCAATATGATAGACATGCTATATATGATGGAAGATTGCATAAGTATTCTATTGTGACTAATGGAAAGAAACAAGTCTTGTTGCCATTGATGGAAGAATTTGATAGTAATATCTGTACATCTGTGAAAGTTTTTTTGATGGAAGGAAGAAATTTTGTCAGTTCTTTGAAGAAGGATGATGTATGTTTTACTGTAATCCCTAACAAACTGAGTAAGAAAATGGAGGATAATATTCCTAAGGAGATTGATAAGTTACTCACCGAGTATGGAGAAATCATTTTTGATAATGTACCTGATGGTTTGCCACAAAAGAGAAGTATAGATCATTGTATGGATTTAATCCCTAGAGCTAGTTTACCGAATAAGGCACCTCATTGGTTAACACGTACCAAGAATCAGGAATTGAATTGACAGATTCAAGAATTTTTGGATAAAGGTTTGATCAGAGAAAGTTTAAGTCCTTGTGCAATACCTACTGTATTGGCACCTAAGAAGAATGGAGAATGGAGAATGTGCACTAATTCCAAAGCAATCAATAAGATAATGGTGAAGTATAGGTTTCCTATACCGAGGATGGATGACATAATGGATAGTTTGACTGGAGCAAAGTATTTCACAAAGATTGATTTGAAAAGTGGATATCATCAGATCAAAATCAGAGAAGGTGATGAGTGGAAGACTGCTTTCAAGACAAAACAAGGTTTGTATGAGTGATTGGTTATGCCTTTTGGTTTGACTAATGCACCGAGTACTTTTATGAGGTTGATGAATGAAGTTTTGAGGAAATTCTTGGGTAAGTTTGTGATTGTATATCTTGACGATATTCTGATATTTAGTAAGACTAGAGAAGAACATTTGTTGCATGTTAGACAAGTTTTGCAGAGGTTGAAAAAGGAAAAGTTGTTGATAAATCTGAAAAAGTGTTCATTCATGAAAGAAGAAATTGTGTATTTGGGATTTGTTATTTTGGTTGATGGATTGAAGATGGATCCTAAAAAGGTTGAAGCCATTTTGAATTGGCCTACACCTATGAATGCTAGTGAGGTAAGATCATTTCATGGATTGGCAAGTTTTTACCAAAAGTTCATAAGGAATTTCAATTCAATTTGTAATGCTATGACTGAGACTATGAGAGGAGATAAAAGAGAATTCAAGTGGACACATGGAGCTGATAAGAGTTTCCAAGCATTGAAGCAGAAGGTTGCCGAATTACCTATTTTGGCATTACCTAATTTCAGTAAAGTATTTCAAGTGGAATGTGATGCAAGGGGAAGTGCAATTGGAGCTATGTTAAGTCCAGAAGGTAAACCTGTGGCTTTCTTTAGTGAAAAGTTGAATGATGCTAGAAGGAAATATTATGTGTATGATCAAGAATTCTATGCTATTGTTCAAGCACTAAAGAAATATAGACATTATTTGATACCAAGGGAATTTGTGTTGTATAATGATCATAAAGCTTTACAGTATTTGGGTAGTTAGAATAAGTTGAATCAAAGACATATGAAATGGGTTGAGTATTTGCAAAGTTACACATTTGTGATAAAACATTAGAGTGGAGTCACTAACTGAGTTGCTGATGCATTGAGTAGGAGAAGATCTTTGATGACGGAGATGAAAATTCAAGTTCTTGGTTTTGATGAGATGAAAGATTTGTATGAAAATGACCCTGATTTTTCTAAGCCATGGAGAAAGTGCAGAGCACCTTCACAAGATCAACATGATACCAAATGGGATGAATATTTTATTCAAGAAGATATGTTGTTTAAAGGTATTCAGCTGTGTATACCAAGAGGAGTAATGAGAACTAATCTGATAAAAGAGAAACATAGTAGTGGTTTGGCTAGACATTTTGGCATTGATAAAACCTGGAATTTGCTCAAGGAAAAGTACTTTTGGCTGTAGTTGTATAAGGATGTTCAAAAATTTGTGAGAAGTTGTGGAATTTGTCAAGTTGCAAAAGGAGTAAGTCAGAATACTAGTTTATACACACCGATTGTTGTACCTGAGAAACCTTGGACTGATATCAGTATGGATTTTGTTCTTGGCTTACCAAAGACAGTAAGAGGTAATGATTCTATATTTGTGGTTGTGGATAGATTTTCTAAAATGGCACATTTCATACCTTGTAGAAAAACATCAGATGCATTGAATGTAGCAGACCTTTTCTTTAAGGAAATTGTGAGATTACATGGGTTACCGAGGAGTATTATCTCTGACCGAGCTAGCAAGTTTGTTGGATATTTTTGGAAAACACTTTGGAAGAAATTTGGTACTGAGTTGAAATATAGTTCTACATTTCATCCAAAAACTGATGGACAGACTAAAGTTGTAAACATAAGTTTGGGTAATCTTTTGAGATGTTTAGTAGGAGACACACCAGGCAATTGGGATTCTGTGTTGGCACAAGTTGAGTTTGCGTACAATAATTCAATGAATAGGAGTACAGGAAGAACAACATTTGATATTGTGAATAGCATACAACCGAGAGGAATATCTGACTTGAGGGACATTGAGGATGAAAACAAGAAAAGTGCTAAAGGAGTGAAATTTGCTGAGTACATGAAGACATTGCATGAAGATGTAAAGTTGAAGTTGGAAAATAGTAATCAGAAATATAAAGATAGAGCTAATAGATCAAGGAGACATAAGATGTTTGATGTTGGTGATGAAGTGATGGTTCATTTGAAGAAAGGTCAGTTTCCTGTTGGAACTTATGGGAAGTTGAAGATGAAGAAGTTTGGACCTTGCAGAATATTGAGGAAATTTGACAGTGGAAATGCATATGAGATTGAGTTACCTGATGACATGGACATATCACCGATTTTTAACATTGCTGATTTGTATGAATATTATGAATCTAATAAAGAAATGACAGTACCGACAGAATATCCTAAGAAATAGAAAGAGGAAGTTGAACAGATTTTGAAAGAAAGAGTTGGCAAAAGCACAAGAGGAAAATGATACATGGAATATCTGGTAAAATGGAAGAATAGACCGATGGAAGACAGTTCATGGATTTCACACTCTGAGTTGGATGCAATTCAGATCATATCTACTGGATGATTCTATGAATCATTCAAAACAACCCCAAGTGTCTAATTCAGGAGCATCTTGGGTTCTTGGCAATCCTGTGTCACCAAAAATATGTTTTCTATTTTCTATGTTGTTTGGTTCTTGTTTGGATGGTTTTCTCTTTCCTGTGTTGGTCAGTTTCCTTTGATTACTGAGTTCAGTTGGTAGTCTCTGCGTTGGTCAATTTTCTCTTCTCCTAAGTTGGTTGGTTGCTTCGGTTGCTGAGTTCAGTCGGTAATTTCCTGGCACTCGATATTGCTTTGCTACTGGTCGATTATCTTTGCTTACCGGGAAGGCCTTACAGCCCAGCATGTATACTATTTGTCGATGAAATTTAATGAAGATCTTTCTTTCTCCCTCTCACTTTTTGGTGTTTTGCTTCCGCATTGTGTGTTGAAGGCTTGGAACATTAGGGTGAGCCATAGCTTTGGCCCCTCATGATCCTTGCCCTTCATCAGGAACATAAACAGATCACACTCATGCCAAACATGATAAACATCATGAATAACAAATAATTCCCAAGCCTCTATCTTTCCTAGGTCATCTAGTTCCCATAAAACTGACAAACTCATCATCTAGGAAAGATAAAACCATATTGTAGAAAATAGCCAATTTCAGTATATAAAGATGCATATACAAATATAAAATCACTCAAATGTACAATACTAAATAAGCAATTCGATAAGATTCATCATCTTACTATAAGAAATTTTAATGACATGACTAGTTTACATAGTACAATAACTTCAAGATGAAAACAATTATTTTATTTTATTCAAATCCTAACATTCTAAACCTTGATCTCTCTTTCTAATATTGGACAAAACTCTTAATAATCCCATTAGCAAATTTTCTCCCATACCAAAAGAATTTTACCCATAACATTATTGTTAGCATAAAAATATACTAACAAATTCAATAGATTAATAAATTTAATTCCTAAGAAATTATTAACTAACATACTATTCAATTTTCATTATAACAAATTTATTATAATAAAATTTACTAAAACAAATTTAATAAAACAAAATTTATATAACGAAATTTATTAAAGAAAAATTTAATAAAACAAAATTTATATATCAAAATTTATTTAAGCAAAGCTATTTAAAAGAGTTATGTGGGGGGCTCGCTATGGGATCCCGCACCCACAGACTGCCGAGCACGACACACAGTGCCACCGGTAGTGCAAGCATCGACAGTACCTACATTGTCGATGGTACTATGTACCGCCGGTAGTACATACTATCGTGGGGTTTAGGGACTGAGACCCCCACCTCACACAAAACAAAAACAATTTTTTTTTAAATTAAAACCTTTCCAATTCAAATATGCGGTTGCATAGCCACCTAGGAAGAAAACACAGGGGGGGTACAAGGTTGGAACCCATGCCCTTCTTTTTTTTTAATATAAATATTTTTTATAAATTCCTAATGAAATCCAATATAGTGCATTCCAAAAAGATTAACCTTTTTTAACATGCAAACTTAAGCCTTTATATATATATATCTATATACATATCTATATACATACAAACATACATACATACATACATATTATATATATGTGTGTGTGTGTGTGTGTGTGTGTGTGTGTGTATGTATATAGATATATATATATGTATACATATATATATATATATATATATATGTATACATAAATATATATATGTATATATATATATATATATATATATATATATATATATATATATATATATATATGTATACATATATATATATATGTATACATATATATATATGTATACATATATATATATATGTATACATATATATATATATGTATACATATATATATATATATGTACACACACACACACACACACACACACACACACACACACACACACACACACACACACATATATATATATATATATATATATATATATATATATATATATATATATATATATATATATATATATATATATATATATATATATATATATATATAAAAGAAAAAGACAGAGCTACAAGAAAATTACTAGAAATGGAAAATTTTCCTCCACACAACATAAAGTTTTGTCTTATTCTTAATTTGCTTTCTCTCCACACTTTGCAACCCAAATACATATTTACCAATATATATTTGGTCATGCAATAATTCTCACTGTGGTAATTTTTTTTCCTTTGACTGTCATTTTTTACAGAGATGAATGTTTTTACCTAGAATGACCATTTTTCATCCAAAAACCATTTTTGAAGACAACCCATTAATTTTATTCATTCCTACTATAGGACCAACTATATAGATTTTAATTTTTGTTTTCTAAGATCCCTAGGGTGAAATTTCTCTTGAAATTTCAGTAACATAACATTACTATGCCAAATCACAAAATAATATGAAAGACATAACTCAATGGGTTTCCTAATACCCACAATGAAGCATAATTGAAAAACAAAATTACATCCATAAATAAAATCAAGCACATCTCAATAGAGATAATTTATAAATGAAATTGCAGTAAGATCAATTCAAACCCTACCTCAATCCAATGCTAGATACTGAATCTGAATGCCTGTGAGAAGAATACACTCCAGAACTGCCAACATAAAAGCTCAACCTGCAGGCTCTGAGTCACAATGCAAGAAGTTCCCAAATCCAAAGCAAGCAATTTTCACCCAAATTTCATGCACAATCTCCACAAGCTCAAGAACACAAAGAAAATATAAAACTCCCAAAAAGCTCTCTCCAAAATTGCTCTCCCAAATTCCTTCTCCAAAATGAATGCAAAATCCCCCTATTAGGGGTTCAACTCCAACAATTAAGCAAACCCTAGATGACTCACACATAGAACTTCTAATCCAACTCTCTCTCTCTCTCTCTCTCTCTCTCTCTCTCTCTCTCTCTCTCTTTTGTTGAGAGAAAAATACCAATTAATAAAATAAAATTAATTTAATTATGCACAACACAACTTAGTCTCCTAAAGACAAGTCACTTTTCCCAAACCAATCACTTTCATAGTAAATAAAACACATGTTAATAATAAAAGCTTTTATTAAATAATTTAAAATTCCTAACATCATTAAATCACACTATAAATATTAATTTAATAACTATAGGACAATTTCAAATAAATTTTACAAAATTAATTAATTAAATCAAATATCCAAATATTTGATTTTTAATTAATTAATGATCATAATAACATAGGAAATAAAATTAATATTATTTTCTAATATAATATTAAATTTATAACTATAGAAAATCACACATACAAACAACAATAAATAAGGACCATCAAATAAACATACCAACATAGAGATGAAGTCCACGAACTTTGTCACCTGACAAATTCGGGTAAGGTGGTCAATGGATACTTATCCAATAATTAGGATAATTGGGCTTAGATTTAGGGTTTTTGTGTCCATCTGTTACCTCCCCTCTTTACCATTGAGATGAATATGTTTTTGGGCACGCTCACTCCTGCCAATTCAGGGAAGACAATGCCCTGTACTTGCAAACCTATCATCACAAATCAAAGCATGTACATACAACATATGGAAAACAATGGTAGGGTACGGTCAGTTGTGTGGATCTTGACAAAGCGAGTAACTATGCCTTTGTCCTCTACCATACAGACACATAAAATAAATACATATATATGAACACCATACACATGCTAGTATGGGGTAAGTACATCATAAACCAACTGAAATATGAAACATCTCAACATAATATAGCAATATCCAAACATGACATAATCAGAGCATAATCCAAATCATCAATAGTCACTGAAATAATAAAATCTGCACACAACAATGTGGCCTAAAAGAGTGTGGCATCTGAAAAACTGAAAGCAAAATATGGAGGTACTACAGTAGGTGTATGTCTGACCATCTTAAACACAATCAAATAATTTTATTTTTTTTACAAGATTCTAGATATAAGTAGTAGACTCATGTCTGGATGTGACACATATTTTTTTGTAATTTATTTCCAATTAAATAATTAATTATGATTTTTCTTCTACAACTTTCTAAGAATACAAAAACTCTCATGTTTGACCACATTAACTTAGTCTAAAATTTATGAAATTGATTTTTTTAATTTTTTTTCTTGTAGTAGGAAAATCATAGAATGTGACACATGTTTTAGATTTCAAAAATATTATACAGTTTGAAAGTAATAGCTATTTTTCATAAGTCTATCAATCAGGACTAGAAAGATAACAAGTAGGTGTATGTCTAACCACATTAAGAAAAATCAAATCATAATAATTTTTAATAACAGTATAGATAAAAGTAGTAGACTTGTGTCTGATTGTGATGTATATTTTTTTGTATTTTTTTTCCAAGTAAATAATTAATTATGATTTTTTTGCTACAAATTTCCTGAATATAAAAACTCTCATGTCTGACCACCTTAACTTAGTTTGAACTTCATCAAATTGAAAGAATTGTTTATTATTATTGTACTAGGTGAAGCATAGAATGTGATGTATATTTCATATTTCAAAAATGTTATATTGTTTGAAAGTTATAGTTGTTTTTCAAAGAGTATATCAATCAGGACTTCTTTTTCACATCGCCACTTTTTGGCATACCATGATCCTGCACATACCCCAATGTTTACCTTTTCCTTCTCTATCATATCCATCTTTTCTTCATGTAGATAACTCTGTTCTTTATCTTTTCTTCTTCAACAAATTGTTCAGATGTTTGTAACTAACATGATAAGTGTGTGCTATAAATGTGTCACACTTCTATGAATCATTACATGCAAGAAAACTCAAGAATGAGCCCTCACAAATCGATCCATAGCTCCCTAGGCATGGAGTGCAAGGGCTTTTAAGAATGCTCTCAGCTAGAGCTATTTAGCCTATAACCTTGCTAGTAAACCATGCAATGGGAGATTCAATGAAGACAAGGGCAAGAATGCCAATATCCTCAAGAATCAAGAATGAAATGCAATGCAAGCTAGATTAAGAATGGAAATGCAAGCTAAACTATGGAAATGAAAGATGCAAGTATTACAAAGCCTCCTAGTTAAACTAGATGAATTAATCTAAAGAATAAAGGAAATCTAAGCTAAGAATGCCATGAAAATGAAGCTAATATGCAAGAAATGAAATCTAATTATTAAGCAAGAAAGCCATGATGATGCAAGAATGAAGACAAGAAGATAGAGTGTTGATGAAGATCTAAGATGAATGCCAACAATGCTCCAAATCTTCAAACCCTAGATGTAAGAATATCTCCAAAAGCTCCAAGATGACCTAGAAAACCTGTAGCATAACAATAGCATAAAAATTGTGTGTGCAAATGAGAAAGAGATCTCTCCTTTTATAGGGAATGAAAAAGGAATGGGCCATGGAGATTAAGAGGAAAAAGATTTAATCAATGGTGGAGCTTGAAAGAGGAGCAATCCATGTGCACAAGTATCCTCCAATAGGAAAATAAAAGTTGACTTTTGTGTCCATATGAGACAAAAATTGCTTTTTCCCTTTTTCTAAAATAAGAATAATGCTTTATTTGTGCAACTTAGGATAAGAGGAAAAGTGGAAGCTTTTTATTTATTAAAAGGGGAGGAAATATTCCTTTTAAATAAATAAAAACTTAGGATAAGATGGTTAGCCCATAGAAAATAATCAAATAAATGATAGAACTAGGATTTGATCAAGAATAAGCAATTGATGATTTAGCAAATGGGGGCTAATAGTCTAGGTGACCATTTTTTAGGTGTATACATTTGCCCCTCTTTGACTAATGTGTGATCGATCTGGGAACACATGTAGTCAATGAATAGATCAGCCAAGAAGGCAAGTAGACAACTAAGAAAGCAAGCAATAGCGATTTTGACAGATGTGAGATCGATTTGGGATCACATGCAGTCAAAGAATAAAATAGCCAAGAAGGAAAGCAAGTAGCCAAGAAGGCAAGAAGATAGTGATCTGACTCCAAAGAATGAAGTACAGAGAGATAGCAAATCCTGCATGGTCAGCCTGGTAGCGACAGTACTGAACACTTAGGAAAGAGATAGCTAATAAGATATGATGTGTCTGCCCCCTTGGGATCGAAAGCAAAATCAAGTAGAGGGAATGCAGAAGTAAGAGCAACATGATCAAATCACTAGAAATCATAATCGAAGATGAAAGATAATAGAATAACCATCAACCAATGAAGGGATGCCCCACACATGGGACACGGGGCATGAACCTATCGGTCCCTCAACCCGTAAACGCCATAGAGGGGGGAATTGGAACTTGGGATTTGAATGAAAGACTAGAAGGTTGAAAGAGATGGGGATGAAGAGGTTATGATGCCCCAGCGAAGATCAAAGGATCAGGCCTCAAAAGGTCAGCCAACTGTACGAAAAAAGGAGAAAGGGTCAAGGTGATTGTGGATTTCGGTTTGGATCCCGAAATGAAAGGAAAATGATGTGATATGAAAGACAAGAAGCGAAAGACATGATCAGGAAGAAGCGAAAGGTGAGCGCAGTTGATTAACAAGTCCACGTAAGATGAAAAGGAGAGCTCTCTCCATATGCAAGATGCAAAACTAAACTAACATGAACCTAAGAAATGCAAGCTACATGAAAAGTGGTTTACTTGCAAGGTTACAAAGCCAATAGACATCTAATATTCATCATCAAGCGTTATTGGTAGCGTCGCAAGATCATACAATACACACTAGCATAACTATGTGGATCTGAATATGATCTATATCAGATAGAAATGTGGAAATCCCACCTAGACATCAGAGACATGTAGGTCAAGATGACTGGCACAGTGAGATTACCTAAGTTTAATATAGCAAGATTATACTCGCATCGAGACACAAGGAAAGTCAAGATAACTAGAAGCATGCACTCGCACAAAAATAGTCAAGGATAATACCCTGTCAATCCACAGTCTCAAGTAAGACCAGCATAAATGCTCATGACAGTTAGGATCAACAAAATATACCCACAAGCAGAAAAAGCAATAAAACATGTTCTCATACCCTCAGTCTTCTAGCTATGCATCATCGAAAACTTCTCAGGGAGAGACCACTCAGCAAAGAAATCATCATAGACAGCACACAAAGAAAAATAAAGTCAAGCAAATCTCAATGAGTGTGTGTGTGTGTGTAGGTCATAGAGTCAAACTTTGAGTATCGCATCTGCTAGTGAGAAATATTGCATCATTTAGACTGCGGGTAGAACATCTGATAAGTGTTGAGAAACACTCAATGCAAGGGGAAGTGTTGAAAAACACAGTTGGGGTGGTGTTGAAAAACACCATTGGAACCAAGTTGCCAAAGAAACCTAGACGCACAAAGAGACCCAAGATAAGCTTAAAACAATGTATGCCCCCTAGACTAAGATAAGAGTCAATTCCAGGCTAGGAGAGGCAAAGTGAGAAGTGGAGCGAAGGAGCGCCACGCAAGACTGATAGACATAGGTGCAGAGGGTCTCAAGTAGCACCTGTTTCCAGGTTTTCACCACTTGATAGATTTATTGCAATTTTTTTCAAGACTTTTTTATAATTTTTTTGTATTTTTGCTACCAAGGCACCTGTTTCCAAGTTTTCACCAAGGCATTTTTTCAAATTTTTTTGAATTTTGAATTTTTTTGATTTTTTTGTATTTTTTCAAGACTTTATATGCTTTTTAGGATTTTTTCAGCATCATATATGAATTTTTTTGTAATTTTTTTCAGGATCATAAAGTATATACAAGGAATGCCCCAGACAGGAATGGGCATTAAAGATCTGCTTCCTTTGATGTAGAGAACTGATAGGCCCCAGGCCCAAATGCTATAGCTATGATGATAGGAGGTCTCAACCAGTTCGACCAATAATAACCAACCCTAAGCAATGTCTGAGTTAGTGGAGGATCGTTAGAATGTGATCCACATATGCCATTGTGGATTTTAGCTAGCACTTTTTCTGACTCCTCTATTTCTAGACACTTAAGGAGAGTTCCATCTAGACCCTTCCTATACAAGTCACCAGAGACAAAGGAAAAGTGTAAGGGATGGCAGAAGGAATGGCATGGTGGATTTGCAAGAGGAATATGAGGTGGAAGATATGAAAAGATGGTAGGATTGTAAGATTTGTGAGCAGGATAGCGTAATTCATCCACCAGGAACTTGAAGTGAAATTTATGCTTTTTCATTGTAAGATGGATGTTGAAGTAACCAAGGCATTAGAAACTTTGTTCTCAGCTCTAGGAATGGGCTGAAGTATAACAGATATGAGATCATGCTTGAAGTAGTGCACCATTTTTTTGTAGAGAATCAGCTTGTCATCTTTTATTTGAGAATCATTATTTTTGAGCAGATTTTTATTTTTACTTTTCTTAGGTGCGGATACCGCCACAATGTGGTTTTCACCATCCGACCATTGCTCTTTTCTTTTGACATGATGACTGTGATACTTGATTGCTGATTCAATCTTTTTTGTTGCTAGTTCACTGGTGGAAGAAGTAACAGGTGTCGATGCGAGATGAAATGAAGTGACTGGTTCAATAGCATTTATGTGAGGGGTGTCATCTCTGGTAACAAGAAAGGTTGAGCCTATAGGGTAAGCTCCAAAAGTAGCTAGATCTAGACTTGTCATAGAAGAACCAGCATGGTCCACTAAGGCAATACGAGGAACAAACTCATCAGACCCCACACAAGACCCATCAACCACGTCGGGATGGTTACTACAAGAATGAACCATATCAACATCCATATCATCAGTAGATATACATTTTTCTCCCTAAAGAAGTGAAGTAGAGGGAAGATCATCTCCCATGTGAGCCATAGTGTGTATTGGCGACTCATCTATATCTGTGTCTGAATTACTGAGCATGGGAGTATTTCGGGCATCATCTCTATAGATCCACTCTTGGACAGCTTGTTCTTCTCTATCTGCTTCTAAAGGAACGGATGAAGGAACAAAAGTATCAAAGATCACCATAGCAGAAGTGGAAGGCTTCATGTGATCAGAAGGTCTCCCATATGACCTAGGAGAAATAGGTATAGAAGCAAAGGAACCCAGTTTATATTCACCCATACCAAGGCTCATCATCTTAAATGATTTCTCAGCAGTAACTAGAGACGTACTAGGATCATCAGTAGGTTCATTATGAGGAACAAATTTTTCAGTAGCAGCAAGAGCATTAATAGCAATAGTATGGTCTCTAGAAATCACAACTTCAGTGCCATTGTATGGAAATTTGACACATTGATGATAAGTGGAAGGAATAGCCTGCATGTCATGGATCCAAGGATGACCCAAAAGAATGTTATATGCGAGTGGGATGTCCAATACTTGGAAGCTAATATCTTTCGTGATAGGGCCCACTCGGACAGGCAGCGTGACAAGACCTTTGGAAGATCTTTCCACTTCATCATAAGCTTTTATAGTAATCTTCTTCTTGGAATCCACAGCCAATTCTGACAAACCCAATTGTTGTATGACATTGAAAGAAACAATATTTAACCCTGCACCATTGTCTATCAGGACTCGGTGGACTCGGGTATTGTAGACTAGAACTTCAATGTGTAAAGCTAGATTATGTGGGTGAGCAATAGATATGTCATCTTCTACAGAAAAGGAGAGAGATAGCGGAGATGAAATGTGGTTGACCATAGCCTGAAATTGATCTGGATCAATGTCATTGGGAACACGTGTTGTACGTAGAGCTTTCTCAAGGATTTCTCTATGCGAAGGGGATAACTGAAGCAACTCAAAAATGGATATTTGGGTTGGCATCTTTTGCAAATGTTGGACAAGATCATAGCTAGGGGTGGCTGAAGGAGCCACTTTTTTGGAAGGCAAAGCTTGCTTGGGATCTTGCACAGTTTTAAGGACAATCTTGGCTTGCCCCCTAGTAACAGCATTCAGTGTCTCACTTCGGGAAGATGAACTACCACGTGTTTGCAAGACCAATTTTGGCTTACCATGATTGGCTTTATTATCATCTTGAGATCTTACCATAAGAACACTCTCAACAGGCTCTACCATGTTGATCACAGGTGTATTAGAAGGATACATGTAATTGATCTTAGCATCATGATTCTTCTTATGTGCTTGAGAGGTTTCCCCCTTATCATGCTTAGGTAGAGGATCTTTGAAAGCTGTGTGATCAGAATTTCTAGTTAAGCCATCAGTGGAGATTGTGCCATTCTCAATAAGATCCTGAATATCATCCTTAAGCCTAAAACAATTGTCTGTCGGATGTCCCTTGTTTCTGTGATAATGACAATAAGAATCCTCTTGCCACCAATCAGGCTTATCTAGTGGATCCCAGTTACCAGGTTTATCAGGAAGTGTAAGATATCCATTATCAACCAAAGTCTTAAGGATCACATCATAAGGTTCTGCCAATTTGGTATAGACTCACTTTCGAAATGACTTCTTAGGCTTATCTGCATACTGAGGTTTAGGAGCACTACGAGTGTTGGCAGCTTCTTGTTGTTTTGCTGCATAGATAGCATTGGAGAGATTGAAAGCAGGCTCTTTAACTTTAGGAGCATCAACAACCCCATCATTAACAACATACTTGTTCTTATTCCAAGGTTTGTTCTTGTCTTTACCATTGCCTTTAGCATCTTTATTAATAACAATATCCCCTTTTCTTATAGCTACATCATCAATCTGATATGCACTTTCAACCATGTCATGGAAGGAGGAGAACAGTTGCTTCCTTAGATCATAAAATAGCTCAGGCACAAGTGTGTTGACGAAAAATGTCAATCTTTTCTCTTTCAGGTAGCTGACGAGGATATCGAGAATACAATGACCTCCAACGTTGTAAGTAAGTTGCAAATGGCTCACCTTGATGTTGTCTTAGATTACCGAGATCTATCATAGTGACAGGTTGTTGGATGTTGTAAGAGTACTACTGGGTAAACCGCTGAGCTAACTCATCAAAAGTCTTAAGCGGTGGTGTCAATTTCACAAACCATTCCAAAGCTTGGCCTCTTAAGCTTCGAGGGAATAAACGTAGAAGATATGTGTCTTCATGAAGAAAGTCCATACTAAGAGCATAAAAATGACGCACATGGTCATGAGGGTCACCATTTCCATCATACTTGTCATATTTAGGAACCTCAATATCCTTAGGAAACGGGACCATGTATAGATCTTTATCAAAAGGAAGAGCACAAATTGATTGTACAAAAGAGACCTTTGGAGGCTCTCTTTCTAATGTCATTTGGGTAAGGCGTTTATTTGTCTGACGTAATTCTTCTTGAAGGACTTCCAATTCAGTTGGTACTCTTTGTTGGACAATTTGTCTGACATCATACCCGGGAGGAAGCTTGTATCCTCTAGAAGTCATATATTGAAAATATTGATCGCCATTACGCTCTAAAAGCTTATGCATCATTCGTTGGAAATCCACATCTTTTTCAAATCTCATAAGATCCTCACTAGAAATCTCATCATCTTCCTCTACCTCATGTTGAGAGGGAGGAGGTCTAGGAGGTGAAGAAGGCACACCAAAAGTAGGTCTTAGAGGAGACCTTGGTGGCGTGTTGTTGTCATTGTTGCCATTGTTAAAAAGAGGTCTATGCTCATGATTACTAGTCTTAGGTTGCTCATGAAATGTCCCTCTATAAGCCATGCGCCTAGTAGCATCCATTCTTTGTTGATTGTGTTCTTTGTCTAAGCGCGCTTGATTATCCTTACGCTCAAAGTGTTCTTGCAAGAGTTGAAACTTTTCTTGTTCAGTCAAAGTGAGTGAGACACTTTCTGTGTTTTTGGGGGTCTTGAATGCGGAAAAGAGGAAACCTCCTTTGTACCATGGTGTAGCCTTAGATTTCTCAGATTGGTCAGAACTAGAACTATCTTTGATAATGGGTGCTTTGGAACGTCTAGTTGGAGAAGGTAACTGTGTATAATTGAACGGAGGGTGATTCTCCTGCTCAAACTGAGACCAAGTTGTAACCGGCATGAAAAGAGATGTTGGTCAACTAATAGAATGAGACAAAGTTTCTCAGATTTGAGATAAGAAAAGCTAATAAAGATCACTTGTCAAAGTAGAACAAATAGAGAGATGACTCGTCAAAAGTGCTCAAGCACTTACAACAATCAATTGACTAAAGCCGAGCAGTGAGCAAGAAGCTCAATAAGCAAGTAGCTAGAGAGGTAACCGTGATGCGACAAGTGATCAAGAGTAGCATTTGTTAAGCTCAAATCCAATAGTTTTAGCTCATTTGTTTCAGTCTAGAACAAATCTAAACATGTAAGTAACAAACCAATTTCAAGTAAGAACAGAAAAGGACACTCTACAGCAGGTTAAAGTGCAAGTTTAGCAACTCCGAATTGTAGCAATGACAAGACAGTAGAAATAACTCAGGATTCTTGGTTGAGGGTATGCAAGGATACTTCAATATCATATGACTCTTGACCAGTGAATGTGAAAAACTCAGTTTTGAAACGCTTGGACCAAATTTGTAGATTGAATAGTGCAATTTCTCAGTTTGACAAGCAGTAGCAATAGATAAAAGATAGGTTTGCAAACAGTATGGGATCAAACATGTCATAGAACACTTGAAACAAGGGAAAAAGCAACCTTGCCAAGACAAGCACTTGTGATATCAAAATAGGGAACCTTATGAATGCTACCGTTTGTTTGAATGTTGAGAACGTTTACACTGGCATAGCACAATCGAAGACAATTCAAGCAATTACTACCTAGAAGGACAAGGCTCATTACTTAGCAACGTGGCCCACAACTTGATGCTCCCTTGCCTCACACCAAGTGGTTGCCCACAAGAGATATTGGCATTGTGATGGAGGTGTCAAAAACACAACCAAAAGAGCACATATGGTGAGTATCTTGGGGTGATCCGGGTAAGTCCACTTGGATCAATCCTTGCACCAAGAAGCTAAGCGGCTAAAATAGGGTGGCCTCTATCTAATGGTTCATAGTAAGGGTTTCCGTTCATAGCACCCCTCTTGCTCCTCATAAAGGACTAGGACCTCACGGCCTCAAGAGTACCTTAAGCATTCTTGCTTAATGCTTTCCTCATGGTCACAATCCCACAAGTTACTCACATCAAGCGAAAATAAGTACTATGTCTACCAAGGTTTTGTGTCCTCGATAGCCTTGAGATTATAGTGAGTTGGAATCACTCGCCACCAAGGAAAATGATGACAAGGTTTTCCCCACTTGGGTCGTTCCTCTTGATTGCTCAAGAGCAGGCCCGCTAAAGGATCCTAAGCTAAACAAAGAGTGGATTAATTCTTGAGGTTAAAGGTTTTTGATTCACCACAAGGGTGAAGAGCATACTCCCCTATCTCAAGAATCTCTCCCAAACACACCAAGCAAAGATTTAATTACCCCCTTGCTTTCAAAATCCCAAGATGGGTCAAGATTTCTGTTTCACCACAAGGGTGAAGAGCATACTCTCCTACCACCTCAATATTTCTACAACAAGGTATTAAGTGCCTATGAAAGGAAACAACTAGTATATGCCGCACTTAATAAAGAAAGCAATTAAAAAAGCACTTGATTTGGTTTTTATGCTTAGGGAAGCCCTGCAAAAACCATTAGTAGCCCTCTTTGACATGCGATTTTAGCAAATTTCAAGCAAGAAGCACCTACAACCACAACTTGACAAGAGAACAAGCAAACAAGATATGCAATATATATCCAATTTATGCAAACCCTAAGGTTAGATCTGAAAATCAATTGTTAGGAGCAATGATAACCAGCAAATAATCCAAATGATAACTCATATCATGCAATGAACAATGAAAAATAAGTGCATACCCATCACAAAATTTTATTTTTTTTGCATTTGACCTAGTCAACAAGATCTAATTTTTATCACATGAATTCGGACCCTAAACTCAAAATTCAAAAAAGAGACCTCTATCAAAAAATAGAGAGCTTTCCAAAAATATAAAAATTTCAGAAATATCTCTTCATTTGTGCCCTAGAGAGCCAATTTACCAAAACAGACCAGATTTTATAAATCAACCAAATGAGCTATGATATGATTTTTAAATTAAAAACATAGTGAATGGACCCCCTGTAGAATTTGAAGACCTTTCTAGAAATATAAAAATTTTAGAAAATAATGCTGATTTGCGCCAAAAATCAATTTTTTATGAAAAATAAAGAAAAAATCATAAAAAATACAAACTACCTCCGAAAATTCTGAAATTTTTTTTGGAGCTTCTCTGAAATGTCATCAACCTAAAAACATTTTTTCAGACTATAACACCAAGCCGTTTGGGAGATATGGTCAAATCTTTCAAATCTAAGGTTTTTTTCATCTCCAAACAAATCTGCACAAGGGTTAGCTCCAAAAATAATCAAAACCAACATGCAAGAGGTGGGTTGCCCCACGGTGGGTGCCAAAAATGTGTGCTATAAATGTGTCACACTTCTATGAATCATTACATGCAAGAAAACTCAAGAATGAGCCCTCACAAATTGATCCATAGCTCCCTAGGCATGGAGTGCAAGGGCTTTTAAGAATGCTCTCAGCTAGAGCTATTTAGCCTATAACCTTGCTAGTAAACCATGCAATGGGAGATTCAATGAAGACAAGGGAAAGAATGCCAATATCCTCAAGAATCAAGAATGAAATGCAATGCAAGCTAGATTAAGAATGGAAATGCAAGCTAAACTATGGAAATGAAAGATGCAAGTATTACAAAGCCTCCTAGTTAAACTAGATGAATTAATCTAAAGAATAAAGGAAATCTAAGCTAAGAATGCCATGAAAATGAAGCTAATATGAAAGAAATGAAATCTAATTATGAAGCAAGAAAGCCATGATGATGCAAGAATGAAGACAAGAAGATAGAGTGTTGATGAAGATCTAAGATGAATGCCAACAATGCTCCAAATCTTCAAACCCTAGATGTAAGAATATCTCCAAAAGCTCCAAGATGACCTAGAAAACCTGTAGCATAACAATAGCATAAAAATTGTGTGTGCAAATGAGGAAGAGATCTCTCCTTTTATAGGGAATGAAAAAGGAATGGGCCATGGAGATTAAGAGGAAAAAGATTTAATCAACGGTGGAGCTTGAAAGAGGAGCAATCCATGTGCACAAGTATCCTCCAATAGGAAAATAAGAGTTGACTTTTGTGTCCATATGAGACAAAAATTACTTTTTTCCTTTTTATAAAATAAGAATAATGCTTTATTTGTGCAACTTAGGATAAGAGGAAAAGTGGGGAGCTTTTATTTATTAAAAGGGGAGGAAATATTCCTTTTAAATAAATAAAAACTTAGGATAAGATGGTTAGCCCATAGAAAATAATCAATTAAATGATAGAACTAGGATTTGATCAAGAATAAGCAATTGATGATTTAGTAAATGGGGGCTAATAGTCTAGGTGACCATTTTTAGGTGTATACAATAAGTACTGTCAAGACT